>JASAND010007259.1:0-48459 GCA_030248195.1 Trissonchulus latispiculum | reverse complement strand
AAGTGGGAGCAAAATGGTCACCCAAAAGTGAGAGCAAAACAGTCACCCAAAAGTGAGAGCAAAACAGTCGCACAAAAGTGAGAGCAAAAGTGTCACCCAAAAATGGGAGCAAAACAGTCACCCAAAAGTGGGAGCAAAATGGTCACCCAAAAATGACAGTCAAATCAATATCCAAAAATTCTACCCATCACCTATAAACCTGATTACCATTCACAGTGGGAGCCAAAATGGTCACCCAAAAATGGGAGCAAAACTGGCACCCAAAAATGGGAGCAAAACAGTCACCCAAAAGTGGGATCCAAAATGTCACCCAAAATCGGGAGCAAAAACGTCACCCAAAGTGTGCTCAATTGTGCTGACTATTACTACTATTTCTGCACTACAGATATGCAATGCTGGAAACTTTCATTATATGTTTCTGCATCATGCAATGCGAAGCTAACCCCCCTATTTTCGCTTCATCAACAGCTAGTGTCAGCATACAAAATGATAAGACAACTTTAAATATTTAACAGAACGGTTAACTTTTCCAAATTCTGTGTGTTTATCATGCGAAGCAAGTGTGCTCGGAATCGTCAGTCTCTTCACAGCAGGAGGAAGGGAAACCCCTTCCGAGAAATTGGATTTGGTTAGTTTTTCACGCTGGATTTTAAACGTTGTCTTTCGAAACAATCCTGTCTTTGATATTACCTGTTTCAGTTAACCATTTAGTTTCAGTTTCAGTAAATTTCAATGCTTTAAAACTGTTTTCATCTTCAATTTCAATTCAACCAGCAGCAGACGTGTGCTTGGTGTGGTGGTTCGGAGGTGACACCTATAGCGCTCTGGACATGCCAAATTACAGCCTTATAGTTTGCACCAGAATCTAAATTTTTCCTTTTCGTAACAGAAAAATTGTTTTCGGGAAACTTCAACTTCAGATTCTTCTAGTATTTTTCTGCAGATGGGGACACATTTACCAAATCATGATGGGCAACTTTGAAGCTAATGCATAGCAGTGAGCAAAGTCGGCGGCAAACCTTTAGTAGCCCACCTTAAGTATTTTTATTGTCAAACTCGATGAAGTTTTAGTTTAGTAATGTATTTTGGAATTTTGATTTTCCGAAAGCTAATAAGGGGCGGCAGCAAAGAATTACAACAGTGTGCATGCATTACATGCTACTAAACCTGGAAATATATTACGCTCCCATGAAATAAAAATGTAATTCCGTGGAACGGAATGAAAGGCTAGTGAAACAAGACAATTTATCGTCTTCAGGAAATGTATTAATTCTATTTTATTTCCAGGAAAATTATCCACCGGAAACCACAAGTTCTTCTTAGCAATGCTAAGGACGTAACTGACTGCAATAGAATTTTTCAGTGCAGAACTTGAAGGAAGACCTTACTAACTTGAAGACAGCTTCGTTCAAGATCATACTCCCCTACCGGATTTATGACGAAATCATTGGTAGTTAGTGAAAAACCTTTGATCTTTTTAGTACCTTACTGACTGTAGAATTGGTAATATATTTAAAGCATGAGAAAATATTTTCAATAAATATTGAGGGAGATAACCTTAAGGCAGGTAAAAAGATAAAGGTTCGGGTCCCGGAGACATCTCCTATCTGCGACAATAAACAAGGCGTTGGTGCTTATCTCCCATTACAAGTCATTTTGAGCCAGGAGTGCAACCTATAACGATAGTTACGAATGTGGAGGAGGGGAGCAAATCCTTACGGCAGATATATAACTGCTGTTAAATTCCCACATAGTGATACCCATTTACCAACCAATTAAGGATTGATAGCTGGGATAACAAGACCTCATGGCTTAGTCCCTTAAGAGGATTCTGAGAAAGCTTTATGACTGGTGGGGGTTTGAACCACCAACTATCAGATCAGTGTCGGGCGCTCCAGACCACTCGACTTCTCGCTGTTCTAATACTTCTGAGATAAACTTAGCAGACAGACATTTTCAATATCTGACATCAAAAGGTAACCTGCAAGTGATCAGTAAATAGCGTAAACTTTAAGATGTCAACTCTGAAAGGTATTTGCAGTATGAATTTAAACAATTTTAAATATTTTAAAATGACTCTAATCGTTCCTCTATATGTAAACTCTAGATTGATTTAGAATTGTGATGAAGATTACATGCTATAACTCATGAACAAACTCATCACACATAGAAAAACAGTGCGAACTTCAAACCAATTAATTCTAACATTATTCAATACCGCACTTCAGCATCTTATATTCATTTCCAGCATGCCGCCCAAAAAATAATTTTCAAATTTTAGCTTCACTCGCCTATTGCGAAAGATGAAATTACGAAAGTTTCATTCAAGGATTTAAAATATTTCTAGTTTCAGTCTAAGCTTCAATTTTACAATTCATATCAGCAAGAGTACATAATTTCAGCATGTAATTATGCAAATCAGTGAGCGACCCCCGTTTGACCACGTACCGATATAGGGGCGGTGTCAGAGGTGGTAAATTCGTGGGGGGGGGGTCAGCCGATAGCGCGCATAGCATAGTTTTCCCTTCTCACTGCATAGATTGTGAAACTTGTCATACTCTTATCATTATGTACTCTTGATATCAGTAAAAAGACAGTGGTAAACTGATGCATTGCGAAATTTAATTTTTCATTACTCGCTGAAAGCCATCGAATCTGCACCAGATTGAAATGCCCTTTAGCTCTAGATGGCCGAAATAATTTTCAGTGTGCTACATAACGTAGCTTCTGTTTCTTTCGCTTACAACCATTTTCCGTAAACATCAACAAATGAAAGAACGAACGAAGTTAAGATGTGTAATTACAGCGTCTCCGAACCGAAAAAATTTCAACCGGAGGCTGAGGTCCAACCCACAACCTTTTGGAGATCTAGGTCAAAACCTGAAATCTTGTTTCAGTGACTATAACAACACTATAACAAAGTAACGGGTTTTTGTTGTAGACGTGCTACGTGCTTGCCCGTACGACTCTTCTGACGAAGAGGATAGAAATGAAGAAGCTGAGAACAATGGTACAATGCATTCTTTGTCTGATTCTAGTCTGCTACTCTAATTTGGTAACTGATTTCAGAACACAGACACCGAATGTTTAACTCAACTCTAGTTTTGAACCTTAAAACAGTGATAACAGTATATCAGTCCTGCTTTTAGTTTATGAAGTAAAAACCTATAGTTAAGATGATAGTATGTTGGTTCAAAATCACACCCCTGAATTTTTGTTGGACTTCAGAATTTGAATTTCGGCTCGAACTCTAATGCGAGGTTTCGACTCTCATCTCTACGGCCTTCTTTGCCTACAGGTTCATCAGTTTTGAACTCGCTGATCTGGAAGTAAAACTACTTTACCCCAGTACACCAAAGGATTGGAGAGCGCAGAAATATCAGTCCTGCATTTGATTTTTAGATTATCTTTCCCCTAGCTTTCACTTTTCAGGTACACTTGCCTGCGGCCGATACCTGGCGAGAACTCGAAACATCTAAGAAGACTGCACATGAAAGGAAAACAAGAAAATTAACAAACAATAAATATTTTGTTATTATATAATTGTCATGTATAAGACACGGTTCACCTGTGGTTTGATTCGTTAATTTCAGTGTATAAAAAGACGTGCATGTCACGACAGAAATATGACTTGGTTTTGGATCACAGCATGAAAATTATAAATTCCTATGTTTCGTATTTAATAAATCACCAGTAATGAAATTCAAGTACTGACAAAAATATGAAAAAAATTGTTAAGGAAGGACAGTCAGGCGAAACAATTAATACAAATTCAACAAAGAACTTCGCTAGTGACGAGGATTATTTAAGGCGGTGGTTCCGTTAACGGCACATTTTGGTTGCAGACGGCTAGAATTAAGTACAACAGTGATAAATCTAGTAGGCGTTTTGGATGATATTACTGGTTTCCTTTCAAAAAACTCGTTTACAAAAAATCAGAAAAATTGCATTTTGTTTCATAACTTACGTGTGTTTTGTAAGATTAAAATCAGTTTTCCTTAGATACGCAATAAAGAGAGAAGTGCTGAGCTACATTATAGCAATAGCTTTCCAACCGAATCAATGAACAAGTAATGAATTACCATGTTATATAAAAAGTACAGCTTATGTTACAAGCTTCTGTTACAGTACTCTACAATTTGAGCAACACGATTGTTAGTACAAAAGTCTGCTTCTTGGGCTGGCAGTACAGCATGCATGTCATACAGCTTGACAGGAACCGTGGCGCAGTCTTTAAATTTTGGCATACCCAGATCGGTAGCATCATACACCGGAAATATTTGACGTTGCAAGGCTGCGCGGCGCATAAGAAGTTGAGTTGTGCTGTACCTTTAGTAATTATAAACGCAGGTTTGTGACAATCAATGACTTGCAATAATACATCGCAAAAGTCATCAAATGAAGCAGATTAGGGACAGTTGTCAAGATTGTACCACTTTTGGCTAGGATAAACGTGACAGCTTGTTTTTGGGTATGATTCAAATTATCCAAAGCCAAAGGGGCTCGAATGTTTCTATGAAAAGTAGATGTTTCCACTCCCCCACGTCTTACAGGAATCAAACCTTCTAATATGATATCTCCAAGTTTTGGGCATCCAATTGGGTTTAGTGCAACAGCCAGCCACGCTTCTTTACCAATTTTAATGCTGTAACAATTAAAACAAATATCTAATCTGTCAAATTTATAAGATGAAATAGAACGAAAACAGACTAAATATTCTGCATTTATAGAACTTTTGCTAACGTCACCTGTGAATACTAACAGTAGTAAGCAAATGAGGGCTTGATGTCATGTAGAGATGTGCCGTACTTCTTCCAAAACAATTTACTTTACAAACTATTTAGACTTACTTTGTGTCTATTCCGCTCTGCTAAAATTTCGTATTTTTAAGGAATTGAATTGTTCCAACAACTGATAATTTTTGTGAAAATCATTGAAAATTACTATATTATGTTACTATTAACGTTAATTTATACTTATAGCACACGCCTCCTCAAAACTGAGGGCCATTTCAAGAAAGGGTAGAGTAGAATTAAAACTAACTCGACCCTATCACGAAAGAGTTAAAAAGGGAAACTCAAGCTTGAGTGGAGTAAAACGAGGCAAAAGAGTTAGGTTTAACTCTACTTTTAGCTGGAAGGGGCATGCACCCTTCACCATTTACCCCCTTTTTAACTCATGAACCTAAGGATAACGAACGAATTTGTTTAGCGTGCAGAGTAGTAGCAGTTGCGCGTTTACTTACAAATATTTGGCGTGGTCCGATACTGTGTGCTCCTAATGGGTTGCCAATAGGTCAGCTACGATTATACCAACAAGCTACTTTGCCATGGACTTTATAACTTATCAATAAAGATACTTTACGTGTTTACAATTTTTCGTAGAATAGCCTTTGCTGTTATTTATTTTATTGTCGTACCTCTGTTGCTTATTTAATCAGGTCATTTAATTTGATAAACAGTAATGACGTGGAAGCATTTGACAATTTGTTTCCAACATTTAGATAAGGCTGACTTATCGTCCACGAATTATACATTTTTAACAGACATTAGTTTGCCGTCTAGCAATTCATTGATAAAAGCAATATGACTTGGGTAAGAAGACTGCAATTGGTGTAATATAATAAACAGGAAATGATATGAAGGTTGCATTGCACTCAAACGTAATCTGATTAAATAATTAATAGTTCTCACTGTCATTAAAAAATAATTGATGTACTGGACGACTGACCCTGATGTACTATCCTTCTGAATTAACTTCTCAATTAAAATTTAGCTTTCTTGTTTATTTTTTAAGATAACATTTTAATAGCTTTCAAAAATAACGGGAAGACAACTTTCAAAACTTAATGTTGAAATTGATTTCCCTCAAATCGTTAGTAGGTGATTGCTTGGGGATGCTTCAACTAAGGGGTCGCTGAAGAGGTGTGCTTAAACTAAATGCTTTCAACTGATTCGTCGGCTGATCTGCGTGTCCTAAACGTCTTATAGTATACTCAGTTGGATTTGTAAACATATTTGATTCACGCAGATTGGGGTGCAAGGCTTTCATCGATCTCAATTAAAGCTGACATCAGTGTTATATTGATTCACTGATGTATCCTCATACTCATCACCTTTTGGAGTCATGGTGTGGTTGAAATGGCTTGCAGAGTCGTTGGCATGCGGTACAAGGACTCTTCAAGCATTGATGAGCAAACGTGTCTTATAGGAAATCAATATAAGACTGTTATCAGCTTGAATTCAGAGCGGGTGAAAGCATAGTAATCCAACTTGTTTGAAGCACTAAAAGGGTTTGCTATTCTAAAACAAGACCTACTGTTGTTAGTAGTTGCACACCGATTTACACACGATGGATCGACCGAGAGCTCCTGCTACAGGTACGTAATTGTTTCTAACTCTGTCATTCAGTGCTACGTAGCTTCAGAAGGATTTAGTAGGCATGGCCCCTGCTTTTGGTTCGCCATTGTACAGATTCTATGACTACTGTATGTTAAAACTACAGTAACACTAATCCAATCACAATACAAAAGAACCTCCGTTTACGAACCATTTCTTACTCGTTACCAGTGTAATAGAGGGTACAGTTTAAAAATTGTTCTAGAATGTTTTTGATCTCCTCCTGTCCTTGTGTGTGATCAACTGCCCGAAAGCTATCTATGCGCTTTCATCACTTAGCCAGTGATTAAAGTTTCCATCGATCATTTTAGTTCTCTTGACTAAGTATAGGTATATTGCACTTATTACCTTTTACAGATGTTTCTAGGAACAGCTATAAAGGGCTAACCGCTGTACTGGAAGAGGGTCCACTACCGTTGAGGTTTAAGTTTCCTAAAACATACACTAAAGTTTAATACTTTAGTTTAAGTTTCCTAAAACATACACTAAAGTTTAATACTTTAGGAAGGAGCAAGCAAGAACGTATTCTAGCGAAAGATATTGTAACATGTTCACATGATTAGCTAGCAGGAAAAGTAAAGTCTCTAGCTGTGAGACTTTGACGTAAATGCGCAATTTGTATCGAGTACTCGAGGAATTTAAGCAGCCCCATGGCCCTGTTGCATAAAAACTAACAGTGTTAGCTGTTAGACTGATAAAACTTTTATGCAACAGGGCCCATGTCTTTTTATTCGAAGAACCAATCTTTATTACTTAAGAACTGGCCGCAGTGTTAACATTTTCAGCACTTAAAAGCTAACTGAAAGACATGTCAGTTAATGTGACTCAGGACTTAGATTCAAACATGTACAAAAAATTCAACTACTTTTAAGTATGATTTTCTGGTTTTTTAATTGCCTTGTTTCATATGTCGTCCAGCAGATATTTCAGAAACTAACTTTGAATACCCACCCAAATTTGCCAACCTTGAATTTCACCAAGCTAGTATCACCAATGAGGAAAGTTAGATCTCTGCAAGCAATACTAGCAATGGAGCTTCATCTGTGAATTCCTCTCGAGAAGATACAGTTTCCTCACCATCAACTGTAGAGGCCACTTCAGTCCCGACAAGTGTGGCAGCTTTACGGAAAATGGGTATCTTCTGCAAGAAGTATCAATGAATACATGGAAGGAATTTGTAAATAAGTAACAGGGATATGAGGGAAATGTTTGGAAGAGAAATAAATCAGAATAAGCTTAAGTAAAAACTGAAAGAATGTAGCTAGTTTGTACAATCAAGCCAAACTTAAATATTTGATGGTTTTCATCCCCTTGTTTGTTAATTTTCCTGCAGGGCAAGTATCTAAATATTTTATATTGTATCTAAAGGAAGAACACAGGAATATGTTTGAAGAACTGAATCTCAAATTCAAAAGTGAGACTGAAATCTGTTCAAAAGGTTAATCCGTTCAAAGGCACAATTACAACTGCGTCAGCGTGTAAAATAGTTTAACGGACAATAGTTTTGGACCCCCCCAACCAGAGATTACCGATTCTTATTGTAACTCGGCACTTGTCTTCTCATGGAGTAAACAGTATACTGAAAGTAAATTGTCATGGAGAACAAGAACTGATGCATGACATTTCTACAAAAGTGACCATTTCGATGACTCTACAATACAAGAGCAGAAGCGTTAAAATGCTAGTTTAGATGCTAGCTTTTGTCATTTTTCAAGCAATCTAGTTGTCATTAAAAAGCACTGCTCACACATTTCAACAGAAACGTTGCGCCAAACATGTGAAAAACGCTTGTGGGCTCGCGAGATGGAAAGGATAACGTTCGTATAAAGTAAAAGTAAGAAAGAGTCGTATTCTGTTTACAAAAGCTGTGGTCGCTTTTAGGGAGAGAACTAACTAACAAGATCATAGGGAAGTTTGAAAATTAATGTGCAACATTCAAAGCAAAGGCTACTCATCGCCCATCCTAAAATTAAATAGCTACTATGATTCCAAATTTAATGTTCTTAGTCGCTAGAAACAAAAGCTATTTTAACAATCAATACATGTCAAACCCAGCATGCCAAGAAAGTTACCTAACTAAACTCGACTGTGAACGACTGAAGATTTTATTAACAGCTTTTACCTCAATAGAAGGGTTTCTGTTCCTTCACGTGAACCGACGAGCAAAATCAAAACTATGTATGTACAGCAAAATGCTAAAATGGGTTTCTTCTGTACATGTAATTTTCATAGTAGTATGCATTTTAAGCGGTTGGCAAAACAATATTGAGATACCGTAAAAAAACTCTTCAGTGACAATCACACAAAACTAAAGTCTGTCCAAGAGGGTACACACATTTGTACACATTTGAGTACACATTTGTGGGGGGTCACTAGCTACAAGTTTGTGGGGGTCAGCCGTTAGCGCGCAGAGCATGTACCTTGAGATGATAACAGAGAGCCAGCCAGCTGTCACACTCTTATCTATAATGTACACTTGGTAGCATGTATAGCAAAGAGTGCGGGCAGCTTAAAGCAAACTCGAATGCTCGCGTAATACCCGGTTTTTACGGTCTTACGAAACATTTCGGAAACGAAACTTAAGAAACATTTCAAAGTCGAAATTCGAAATTTCGCTATTTTGAGAATGAAAGCCACTTCTTAATGACAAATTTATGGTGCCTAAAAAACCCTACCCGCATATAGATGGACCCCTTATTTGGATTTCATTTCTGAAACTATAAAGAAGCCCTTTAGAAACCATTAGCATAATGTTTTCTCCTATTGAACAAACTGAAAATTAAGAAGCCATATATTGGGCTGATTTAGTCGACCTTAGCCTGCCGTGATTCCTCCAGCGCTTGTTTTGTTGAAATTATTAAGTAGTGATTCTCCGTTCTTAGTCAAATATGGAATGATTTTTCCAAGTTAACTCTAACACATTATAATGAATTCAGTTCAGTACACAAAAAAGAAAGCGTGGAAGGAAACCTTGGAACAACTTAATCTGAAGTCCATAAAAGGGTCAGAACAGACAACAATTTTATACGTAGTTCTAATACAGTCCGACAACGGTAAGGGTTTGTTTTTCAGAATCCATTTCTCAACTTATCCATTTGAAACTTGTCACTATGATTTGCCTCTTTCTAATGCTTAATCTAATCTCGATGATTAGTGGTAGCTCGTGCTGCAAGAACCTAATTCCGGTGCGAATTCATTTTTTGGATTGGCGATTTTGGAACGTTTCCCATGGTAGGATTACAACGGGAGAGGAACTCCGAAAGAGCCTGCAACCAAACAAACGAAGAAAGTCTTTACGAAGTTTTATTTCCAACCGATTGCAGATTGCCGGGCGACAAATAATTTCGCATGAAGACAATTCTATACTTTGAAATGCATTAAAATCCATTTATGCAAAGTGTAAAGTACAAATAAAGCTACGTAACACAACACTAAGTTATTGTATTGGTACTATTGGGTGTGAAACTTGGCGCTGACACAGTATTACCAAGAGTCCATGATTTTCTTCTATATATTATTTATCTTCTTCTTAATAATAGTGCAATTATGCACTCTTGGTATTACTGACCGTGTGATTGCTCGGTTCGTGTCGAAATGTATGATTTTCAAATTTCTAAATGTAAAAAGGTGTTGCGTTCCTTTATCGTGAAAGTAAACCTAATTTTGAAATTAAAACAAAATAGATAGAATAGCTGGTCTTTATACTGAGGAAACTTGGCCATTTACCATCAATCGTAGTCAAAGTAGGCTCACTTCAAATAAGCTTGAAAGGGACATAAACGTTGTCACTAACAGAATGACAGAATAATTACATCCCGACTGTCCATACAACATTCGCAGCTAAACTAGCTGGTTGCTGTTTGACTTTTCTAGACCACTCATGCATGACTCATTTTTCAACCAAGAAAATAGCTAAGCCTAATTTGCATACATTTGCATATAACCGTCATATATATGCATTCTCCTTCTATTTCACCGGAGGCCAAATATTTGCAATGGGTGGCCCCACTTTTCGACAGAAAATTTCTCAGATTGCTCGTAGTGCCTATGCTTACCGTGAAATCTAGCTGTTGGTTTTTTCAAATTAGGGGAACATGGCCAAAATATGTTCAGTTGGTTTTAGAAATAACGTTTACTGTTTTAGAAATAATCTTGATCGTTCAAAAGTTTAATTCAAGCAAGGGTAGCGCCGAATAGAAATATTTTATTTAGTTTTACAAAATTTATTCAGTGCCCCCTCCTTTGATAGGAATTCATTAATCATTATCAAACAATGCGTGCGAGGATCAAATTATTCAAATGAGACGGTGTATAATTTGTCGCATCATTTGCTAAAAGGCTGCATTGTGACTCAGTGATTTTTGCTGCAGGTTCGTTCCGTTCATGGTATTATGCGTCGCAGTTGGGGCTGCCATTATATTAATTCTGTTAAGTGTTTTACCTTTAGTCGATAGAGGAAACCATCGACATGTACGCTTGTAAAATTCATATCCAATACATGTTTTTCAGTGACATAAAGAGGCAGAACTTTCACAAAATTTAAAACCATTTGATTTCGAATGGAAACCCCAAGCAATTTATGATGTGTTTTGCTGGGGCGAAGTCATACCTCTTTTAGTGTTAGCTTGTTTCTAGTTCAGATGAATGAAATACCCTGAATTCAACAAAGATTTCCAAGTAGCTACCGTATTAACTGTGGACTGCACCAAATACTACAAATAAGTGTAGGCATAGCGGAAGACTAGAGCCGATTCATGCTTCAACGGAGCAACGGAGAAACACTTCCAAAAAAAGAACCGATTCATGCTTACGTATTAAGGCTTTGAGCGGAACAACGGACAAACAAATCAGTTATAAACGGAGACACGGAAAAATATCCATTTCAATTTTTTAGTTTGGGCTTACAATATCTCTGCACTCAGAGAGGCTCTTGAAATGCTGTTCTTCGCGGTGCTTCAAAAGCGGACAAGAGGCGAAGAAACAAAGATCGTGGACAGAAATGCAACCCAAACAAAGCCAACGTGCGGTTATAGGTCACTCCAGCCGAATCTGAAGCAACCTCAGTCACCCTCAGACCAAGTCCAACAGACCTGGGCCATCGTATCGCATTGGGGAAAAACAACGGCTGCAGTGGAGTGACTGAGGAGCGGCCAGGTCTCAGAGACAGGAAAGAAAGGAAAGTAAAGATAGCGAAGACAGGAAGTGTCCGCATTTGAAAAAAATCAAATTCAAATTTGACTTTTTGTAAACTGATGGTTTCAATGCCGTCGAAGCTTTCAGAAACCTTAACTGATGACAACGTTAGATTAAATGGAGATATTGTCCACCCACTCCCACGTTCCATAGCCAGCCCCTAGTCAGGACAATATTGGAAATGCAATGTGGAAACTGGAATTCTGTCAGAGAACCTTTTGAAAGAGTTTTCGTTTGTGCCGTTATTTTCAAATTTTAAATCTTAATGTTTGAAATGGCTAAGCGCTAGGTAATGGCGTTTCTTATTCAGCACCTGATAAACCCCTAGCGCTAAGGGAGTCTTTAGATTCTGCGTAGTAGCAAGAGTACATAATACATAATAAGAGTATGACAAGCGTCATACGCTATGTATTATGAGCTCGCTACATCCTCTGCACGCTATCGGCTGACCCCCCCCATAAATCAGACCCCCCTTGACCCCGCCCCTATACATGTACGGCGTCCAAACGGGGGGGGGGGGGTCGGGGTCTATGTTAGTATCCTTACATATTAAACTTGACGGGGCCCCAATTTGTGTATGGGGTTTAAGCTTGTATGATTTACACATCTGTGTACAAAATATACAAGCACGAGCCCGATCCCCCGTTTGGACCCCGTACATGTATAGGGGCGGGGTGAGGGGGGTCTGATTTATGGGGGGGGGGTCAGCCGATAGCGCGCATCGGATGTAGCGAGCTGATAATACATAGCGTACGCCTGCTGTCATACTCTTATGTATTATGTACTCTTGGTTAAACTAATTAAAGTATTAAAAATTTATGAAATATTTAGGAATATCATTGAGAAGAAAGGTAGCAAATATTAAAACATACATTCGTTTCGAAAACTTCGAGAACTGGTGATCCTTGATAGCAGGCTTATTTCAAATGAGCAGCATGGGGTGTTGGGGGCGGAGCCCCCCAGAAGTTGGAGATTTTTCGAAATTACGGATTAAATCAGTCGTGGAAATGTTTAAAAAGATTAATTTGGCAACTGTTACATCAATTCTAACTGAAGCTCCTAACGCTAATGAATTTTTGTGTTTATTGCATCTGTAAATTTTTGAGTTTCGAATAAATCAGTATCAATAAACAAAGAAGCGTGTATGCTTCGTGCTGCATTATTCAGCGGCAAGACAGTGAAGCATTTGTAAATACTATTAACGTTAGTTACGATAAATTGATAGTGAATTGGTCGTACATAGAGGCCTTTTGTATTTGAAAACTTTAGAAAAATGGTAATCTTGCATTATTTCAAATTGCCATTTGTGTACTTTTTGCGAAAAACGTTTTCTAAAAGAACCAAAAAATTTGGATGTTCTGCTTCTGCTACAGTTACAAATTTTGTTAATTTCGGGGTTTTACTTTAGTACTAATCTTGATCCTTCCTGACCTGTTGAATGAGAACAATATAAGTGTATAATTATATATAAGTGTATATAAATGCACCTAATAATCTCTATGTATTTATTGAAGTGAAATTCACGAGTTCGAAAAGATCTGATATATGGATGCAGGTGGACAAACAAATAACATGACATTGAGTAACATTGGGGCATGACTTTGCACCTTGGCATTCCATGACAAAGTCGGAAAGACCAGGGGTCTGGGGGCGGAGCCCCCAGGAACCGAAGAAATTTTTGAAAAAAAACGGAAAAATTGGTACTGGAAACATTTAAAGTTTTTACTCCTACAAAAGTGAATTTTCTCCCGAAATAATGTTGCGTCTAGCTTGCGTCCCGCTAAAATTTCATTGCGTCCAGATAAGAAACTTTGCGTCCAGACGCACATCTGGACGCAAAAAAACCCTGATTAAAACTGCCTGCCAGTGTATGGTATAGTTCCAATACACTTGCAAAAGACTGTTAAATGGAGTCTGGGGCCGCTGGGGCCGTTGTGGCCGCCGGGGCCGTGTAACAGGGCCGGGCAGGGGCCATGTAACGGGGCCGGGCCCGGGCCCGGGCCGGCCCCGCAGTCTGGGAAAGCCCCGGCCCCGTAATTTTGCTAACGGCGCAACCCTAAGTTTAAGGTGCTGGTATCCTCTTGTGCAGTGCTTTTGTGGTGATTCTTCGAAACGCTATAACTTTCGCAATTTTGGGAGTTAGAAAGAGCTTTATACATCGTTTTAAAGCTGATAATCTATACATTCACATGAACTTGCGAAACTAGCAAAAGTTGCAAAAAATAGCAAAAATTTTTTTAGACATACTGACATCTGACAGTCGGAATATAGACCAAAAATTTTTGAACATCGATTTCTCCAAACTGTAGAATTTTCTTCTTGTGCCATGATACGAAGGACATATGGGCCGAGGGTTATTTTTTTAATCTGGCTCAACAAGTCTCAATGCTGAAGAAAATCCGGCAAATATGCGATGTCACGAAATTTCGCAACTTTCTATTCAGTTTTCTCGCAACTAAAGGCGTTTTAGCTCAAACCGAGAAAAAGGTCCCTCCGCAATAGAGCGAATTCTTATTCTGCCAAAAATCGCGCGAATCCATTGGGTAGGTTTTGATAAATCCATGTTCAAAACAAAATAATCGCAGTCTTGTCAAAATGGTTTTTCGGAGAATTCTTTAGCTTAAAGCAACGAACTCCAGCGAATAGGTATTGAAAAATGTTCCACTGGACGATGTATCGATTGAGAATAAATAAGCCAAAATTGTAAGATTTGGCAGTAATTTTGAAAAAACGGATTTCTTTGAAAATGGCCATTTTTTGACCCCAGAAACCGTTTTTAGCTTATACTGCCTTAACCATTAGAGGTTAGCTCAAAGCTTGTAAAAGCAAAAATGTTCATTTTGGTGCCCTCTTTCCAGCCATAACAACTAATCCTGTGTATCGACTATGTACTGAGAGAATAATGGCAAAAACCAAAATTTATCTCATCTTTGTATCTTGCACCTAAAAATGCGGGACTGGCCCCAGAATGTTAAAGAGCACTAAAATAACATATCCAGAAAGCATCATCCTCTTACATGACGAATTGGAGCCTGTAAGAAGAGTTGGAAGTGGATCGAAATTTCGTGACCCGCGGGTACCCGCGACCCGCGGACCCCTGACCCGCGACCCACAGATTTTGGCGACCCACTTGACCCACTTCTTTAATTTGGACATTTTCACATATTTGTACTCTTAACATGCATCGAGCAAAATTAACCTTTTAAACATGAACATAGTGAAGTATTAAAACCTTCAATTAAGAATTTGGCAAGTTCAAAGCTAACTCCATTAGATTTCGTCTTCGTTTTCGGTAGTTCTGTTGTTGGGACCTCGATCTGTTACTGGAGTCAGTGTTTAGGCAACGTTATGAAGATTGCTTGTAGCAATTTCATGAAAGTTCAGCCCCCATTCTGGTTAATTTTTACAGCTGCGTGACGTCTACCGCAGGAGTATTTATATATTACTGCCCACTCCAACTTAGATATTGTAGCAAACTACCATTTTAGTGGTTTATATAACACATTATTAGTCCCAAGAGTACATAGTACAAATTACATGGTCTACCAATTAAATTCGGAATGATCATAACTCGTAAACTATGTCGAAATTTTAAGCTTGGCATATAAATATCTACTGGAGGAAGCAGTTTTTCAAGCTCTGCAGGCTGTAAGCTATATCAGCATTGTTTTTGCAGAAACCATTTGCCAGTCAATCAGTGGCATTAAAGGCATTCAGTGATAATAAAATATTTATGCCAATGAGTATGTCAGGGAAATATTACTGAAATATTTTTGACTGCAGATTCAAGACACATTCAACAGAAATAAACAATTTTATCATAAAAGCAATATTATAATGTATAAGCACATTCAAAAGAGCCAAAGTTAAAGAAAAATTAAAAATTTAACATAAATTGTGTAAATTTTTTGGTGAAATTAGTCCAAAATTTAGCGAAAAATTGGTGTAAACAAAAATAACAAAAATAACTCTGACCCGCGGGTACCCATTGACCTGAAAGTCGACCCGCGGGTTCCCACGACCCGCGGGTACCCGCGACCCACTTCCAACTCTGCTGTAAGATCAAATTTACACAAAACGATACCAGTAGCTTAAGGTGCTGGTTTCCTTTCGGGTATTTTTGAGTGATGCGGCTTTAATCCTTTACGCAAATGGCAAAAACTTACGAAATAACCTTGGGACCTGTCCCGTATTTTTAGTCCAAAAGATAAGAAAGTTTGGTTTTAGGCCTTAGGCTCCCAGCAGGTCGACCAGACACAGGATTGGTTGTTATGACTGGAAAGAGGACACGAAAATGATCATTTTTGTTCTTACAACCTTTGACGTATCACCAGTGGTTAAGTCAATATCTATAAGCAAAAAAACCATCTTGAGGGTCAAAAAATGGGCATTTTGAGGAAATCAGTTTTTAAAATTAAATGTTAAGGACAAAGTTGGCTTATTAATACCAAGAGTACATAATATAAGAGTATGCAACTAGGCAAGCTCTATGTTATAAGAGCAAAAACTATGCTCTGCACGCTAACGGCCCACCCCCCCCCCGCAAATCAGACCCATCACTTCAAAGCATTTCGTACGCTATGTTTGTGTTGTAAAGCTCGAAGCAGGCACAAAATTCGCGCACACACTGCTTGTGTTTTCGAGCTTAAGCATATAAACATAGAGCGAGTGAGCGTACCCCCGTTTCGACTAGGTACTGATTTGCGGGGGGGGGGGTCACTAGGTTCTGATTTGCGGGGGGGGGGGTGGGCCGTTAGCGTGCAGAGCATAGTTTTTGCTCTGATAACATAGAGTGTGCCTAGTGGCACACTCTTATATTATGTACTCTTGTTAATACTCAATCGAAATAGCGTCCAACTGCTCATTTAATAAATGCCGATTAGCCGAATTATATTGCTTTAAGCTAGGGGTTTGGTCGAAAAACCATTCTGGCAAAACTAAGATTATTTTGTTTCGAACATCGATTTCTCAAAAACTACACGACGGATTCCTGAGATTTTTGGCAGAATCGATATTCGCACTTCTGAGGAGAGACGTTTTTCTTGGTTTGGGCTAAAACGTATCCAGTAGCAAGAAAACTCAATGCGAAGTTGCGAAATTTCGTGTTACTGTGCATTTGGCCGATTTTCTCGAACGTTAAGACCTGCTGAGCCAAATCCAAAAAAAGTCCCTCGGCCCATAAGTCCTTCATATCATGGCACAAAGAGAACTTTTGGCCGATTCTTCAGTTATGAGAAATCGGTGTTCAAAAATTTTTGGACTGTATTCATCCTGTTAGATGTCGGTACGTCAAAGAATTTCTACTATATTTTTCCAATTTTGCCAGTTTCGTAAGCTCATGTGAATATACAGATAATAAGCTTTAAAACGATATATAAAGCTCTTTCCAACTCCCAAAATTGCGAAAGTTATAGTATTTCAAAAAATTACCATCAAACAACTGCTCAAAAGGATACCACCACCTTAAGTACCAGTGACCAAAGCCGAAACCAATAGCAACTGTGAACTGACTCCAAGATTTGGAATCAGTTTCAGCAAGATGTCATAATTTTACGATTACATAGAGCAAACCTCTTATCTTCTTGATATCATTGTAATGATATTCTGATCAGAGCTTGTGATGGATGTAGACAACAGCCAATTACAGCCAATTACAGGAGCTACCTCGCTAACAAAATTTGATTTGATATTGATAACGTCTCCCACCCCAAATGAAAAAAATTGAAGATTTTGGCGCCAAATTTGAATCACAAAATTATTCCCATTGTCTGGACGACACCATCTAAAGCTAGCCGCAGCAACTAGGAGACTGTCTGTTAAATTGGGTCTCGCTTTGCAACTAATGAAAGAAAAGGCGGGCATTGATACCTGCCAATCAAAGCTAACAATGAGCAAGAAAAATTTCTCAGATTACTAACATTTGCTACATTGAAATATACCTATCCATACTAGCAACCAGAGATGAAACCGGGTCACTATTTGCTGACCCGGTGACCCGGTCGACCCCTGACCCGGTGACCCGGTGACCCGGTATTTTTGAAAATTCAGGTTTAAGCTTGGAAAATTTAAAAAATACTTATATTGGGGTGCGGTGAGTGTTTTTTGATTTTTTGGACATTTTTGGTGTCTATAGTAAAAAGTTGGGCAAACTTTTTGATTCTTTAAAATAACCTAGAAAGTGTAAGTAATCCGAAAAAAAATCAAAACTGATTTGCACAATTTCGCACTCAATGTGATGTTAAGTCAACTACATAACTTTTTGAATCAAACGAATTGAAACAAAATACTTTGCCAAAGTCATCACATCATCTAATTCTAATCATAGAGCTTACCATAACATAACACTTTTGTGTTTTAGCATTATATACTTTAGTAAAATATTTTATTTGGATGAGGGTTTCACTTATCGGAGATTCTTTGGAAATATTCCTGCTTATGGCTAGAAGAGTTGTGCCGTTAAGAAATATCCCGGGCCGGGACCGGGCCCGGGCCTGCTGGACCGACCGGGCCGGGCCTCGGGCCGGACCGAGCCGGGCCCGGACCAGGCCCGATTCAAGACCCGGTAGGCCCGGTGGGCCCGGCGGCCCGGTGTAGGCCCGGTCGGCCCGGTGAAGGCCCGGCATACAAAAAACAGTGTCAGACAATAGCTAGTGCTGTTTATTACAACTTAGACAACTCCTGGAAGCTTAAATTTGACTTTCTTATGCAGAGAATTTGGAAAAATTATGAAATTTGCACAACAAAAATTTGACCGGGCCTCATCGGGCCCGACCGCGCCTGGCCGGGCCTCCAAGGCCCGGCAGGCCCGGTAGGCCCGGCTCGGGCCGGGCCTCCGCGGCTGACCGGGCCCGGTGCAGGCCCGGCCCGGGCCCACGCGGCCCGGAGCCCGCGGCCCGATTCAAGGCCCGGGCACAACTCTACTTATGGCTAGGATTCAGACTATTCTATAGATTCAGACTATTCTATAGATTCAGACTATTCTAGATTCAGACTATAGACTATTCTATTTTCAGATTATTCTATAAACAATTAGAAAAAATGCAAAGCAAAACTCAGAAACTGTACACCTTGTTTTGCCGTGATTTTCCATCTTATCGAGATCTGAAACACATAGCCTGATCCCCTCCCTCCAAAAATGGTAGCAGCGGCGAAATATCGCTTACAGTAGATGGCGCATGGAAAATTTTAGATTTTAAAATAAAGATTTTAGGCTCTCAGGGCCCATGCAATATTTATCATGTTCTAGTTGAGATTCAATGCAATCATTGTAGTTTAAAACCTAGATCTAAGCTTGACAGGATATTACAAATATTATGAGTACACTACAGCGACAAGCATTTAAATAGCTACACGATTAGGTTAATAATATTACTATTGCTAGTTTTTGAGAAATTATTGAAGCTTTTAGGTGGTAGAAACTGGTAAAAATTCTGAAAAATATGCTTTAACAGCAAAAAATTTCCCCCAATCAAAAATACCAGGTCAAGACCGGGTCAGAGCTCCTGACCCGGTGACCCGGTCCATATAAAGACCCGAACTGACCCGGTGACCCGGTTTCATCTCTGCTAGCAACATCAGGAATGAACTTGAAATGGTGACATTATCAACATAGATTCGCAAAATCTCACGTAGCCAGTAGTCACACATGCTTTTTAAATGGAAAAATAATAACAATAATCAAAATATTAATTAGTGGGCACCATGAACAAACTTTTTCGCCAACTTTGTAGCATTTTTTGTGCTCTTTTTACCCAGAATAAAATTATTGCAGTTCACCGAGTCGAATATTCAGGAAATATTTTTCAAACATTTAGATTTTGATGTCATTTTAAAACATAAAAAATTAAATTTCAATTTAAGGTGCTGGTATCGCTTTGTGTAAATTTGACCCTGTAGGCTTTAATTCTTTATGAAAGTGGATGAAACTTTCCAAATATACTGTTTCGGTGCTCTTTAACATTCTGGGACCAGTCCCGCATTTTTAGGTGCAAAGATAAGAAATTTTTGGTTTTTGCCATTATTCTCTTAGCACATAGTCGAGACACCAGATTGGTTGGTATGGCTGGAAAGAGGGCACCAAAATGAACATTTTTGCTTTTACAACTTTTGAGCTATCTCTAGTGGTTAAGTCAGTATAAGCAAAAATGGCCGTTTTCGAGAAAATCAGTTTTTTCAAAATTACTGCCAAATCGTACGGACAATTTTGGTTTATTTATACTCGATCGATACACAGTCTCATTGCACATTTTATCAATACCTATTAGCCGGAGTTTGTTGCTCTAAGCTAGAGATTTGGCCGAAAAACCGTTTTGGCAAAACTGCGATTATTTTGTTTTGAACATCGATTTCTCAAGAACTACCCAATGGATTCGCGTGATTTTTGGCAGAATGAGAATTCGCACTATTGCGGAGGGACATTTTTCTTGGTTTGAGCTAAAACATCTCCAGTTGCGAGAAAACTCAATGCAAAGTTGCGAAATTTTGTGTCACCTCACATTTAATGGATTTTCTTGACCGTTAAGACCTGCTGAGCCAAATCCCAAAAAATGTCCCTCGGCCCACATGTCCTTTATAGGTCGGCGCAAGAAAAAGTTTTGGCCGATCCCACAGTTTTGAGAAATCGATGTTCAAAATTTTTTGGTCAATATTCAGTCGGTCAGATGTCAGTATGTCAGAAAATTTTCGCTATTTTTGCGGATTTTTACTAGTTTCGTACTTTCATGAGAATCTGCAGATTATAAGCTTTAAAATGATGTATAAAGCTCTTTCCAATTCGCAAAATTGCGAAAGTTAGGGCGTTTCAAAAACTACCCACAAAAGCACTGCACAAAACAATACCAGCACCTTAAAGGTTTAAAAAATCATTTGCGAACTATTACTTCGGTTAACTTCAATAATTTTATTATAGTTAGAAAGAGCACAAAAAACGCAACAAAGTTAATGGAAAAGTTTGTTAATGGTGTCCATTACTTTGTAGTAACAGAATTAACTTTATTAACTGAAGCTTGTTTCTGGGCTCAGCGTAGCTGCTGCTGGCCACTAACTTTAGGGCCCTAGGTTTGGTAGGCCTTGAAATTATTACGTGAATAAGATCGCCCTTCACTAAATTGAGGACCCTAAATGTAGTGTCACTTGACCCTAAAAAGGTCGCTTTTTAGTGTTTTGTCCTCTTTTGTTGGTATTCTGAGAATTTCATGAGAATTCAAAGAGTAGTCTGAGAATCAACGGCCAATTGGCCGACCAACTTCAAACTCCGGCCACGCCAAGCCAACCATGGAAATTTTCGGCCAATCCCAACACTACAAGTTATAAAGTTCATCGTTGAAGAAAATTGCTTCCTACTGCACTTGCCCTTTCCATATTGGCTTGATAAGGTGAGAGTAATATAAGGCCCCAACGGTATCGAGACCCCAATCTGGCCCGCCCCGGTAGTGGCGGCCCCGGTGCATCTCTACAACTAATACAAATATATTAGCAATACTTTCCTTAGCCAACTACAACAGAAGTACGAACCAGTAAAAGGAATTTATTAAACAAACATGACAAGTATCAGAATCTTTGCAAAAGCTAAACAATATAAACATGAAAGAACAGTGCAGGAAAAAAACAGCATTGTGGAGTCAAAAATCACACAAAAAACTACAAAAGCACCCAACAGCATTAATCAAAATGGAACGGCAAACACAAATTAATATATACAACAGATCAGGAAAACAAATTAATATATACAACAGATCAGAAACAGTATGAAACGACCATCTGGCTTTTAACTTGAGTGATCGCCCCCCCCCCCATTAAAGTAAACTCTGGGGAATTTCACCCTCCTTCAGGACCCAAAAGTGCCCGGAACAAATAGGGTTCTGAGGGCAAATTTTGAAAAGCACAACGATTGAAATACGTAAGAGGTACAAACGAATAACCAACAAAAGCGTCAGACATGAGATCGATCAACCGGAAGCAGAGCCTTTGGCGACAGACAGCAATTCCAGGAACAGATCTGGATCCGCACGAATGTCAGCGAATTCTGGCAAACTTCTTAAGGCATTCAAGTCCTCACACAGCATTTTCAGACATTTTCCCTTCAACTGTTGCAGTCCCAATAGATTCGCCAGCAGCAAACACTTTCCCATAGTCTGCTGAGTCAGACGGTTCTTCAGCTTCACCTCAGCGATCCGAAGTAGCGACGGAAGCTCATAGCGATGCGCCATAAGGGCCACATCATGCCAGGGGACGGCTGGAATCTTCGGCAACACATCGAAACTGCCACAGTAGAGATATGTCAGAAGGGCCTTGACAGAATGGCTGGGAAAATCTGACAGATGAAGAATTCCAGTAGACTTTTCTGAAAAGTCAGACTCCAAATTTTTCCGCCAAACCGGACTTTTGACGAGTTGCGGTCTGTGAGCGTACAGGATGACGTCATCCGAACATCGAATCCGGATATCGCTCAACGGATTTTCCGGACTCTCCAGACCAGACCACAGACTAGCCTGTAGTTGAGAGGAAGAGGACAGGCCATCATCCGTAGGTACCGACATTTGGCGTTTGGACTCCGGAGGACTGTTCACTTTCCTGATGACCACCCGATACAATAGACGAGTACCCAAAGGAGCCGGCGTAAACTTCCCATGATTCAGCGTGTATTGGGCAGGAAAGCGAATATTCTTCCTATTCAGGAGCAATTCCATGAAATAACATCCGGTCTTAAATTTCACAGTGACATCCCACCTAGGAATCGCTGCAGAGGGGTGGTCACTGTCGCTGTCAGTATCCAGGAAACGGACTGTCAGTTGTCGAGCAAATCCCTGGTTGGAATTGCTGACGAAATGGATGACTGCTTTGGGCCCAAACTGCGCCTGCTGACTCGACCCGCTCCCAGCAAAACAAACCAAATTGGCAGTATAAATCTCTTTGTCCACAGTCGTCATACCTTATATATACGTGAATTATGTAAATACTTATATAGACAGACTACTAATAACCTAAAACACACAAAATATATATACACATACATGGGCGTATCCAGGGGGAGGGTTTTGGGGGTTGAAACCCCCTCCTTTTGGGTTAACTTTTATGAATACTCCATTACAAACAGTGCAAATTTTTGTCAAAACCCCCTCCTTTTCAGTAAATTTTAGTTAAAACCCCCTCCTTTTCAAAATCCTGGATACGCCCCTGTACACATACAAGTAATAAAAATGCGCCTTGCAGTCGCATGTAAAATGCATGCGTGGTAATAGCCAGAGGTCCCAACCTTAACATCCATATATTGGATACCTTGCCATGACCTCTGGGCTGCTCATGGCGGGTGGTTTTTTGCGAACTTCTTGGCTAAAATATCACCCACATTTTGTAAAAAGGTGTGGGGTGGCTGCTACAACAAAACTAACGCAAAATTCGAGCACAATATAGCACATGTTTTAAGTATATACCTCAGACCCAGTAGCGTAGGTAGAAAAAATTTCAGGGGCGGGGCGGTCGTGACCGCGACCTTGGGCGGGGGGTTTAAATTTTCTATTTTTGCACAACCTGGCTTTTTCCTACAGGGGAGGGTGGGGGGCGGCCCCAGTGTTTTTTTTGCTCAAAAACGCGTGTAATTACACACTTTTTTCTGGAAAATAGCAAAAAAATTTTGGCAACTGTGTAACGTTACACCAAAATTTTGAACAAATTTTACCAAATGGTCGGAACTTTTTCCAATGCTCATTCATTTGTTTTCACATATTTACCGTTTCTGGGGGGCTTCGCCCCCCGCCCAGACCCCCTTTTGCACCATGTCTTGCATTTTATTTTCGTTATTATTTAAGTATTAGTTATATGCATATTATATTTGTTATATTTGTTTGTTCTTGTATTAAAAACGCGTAAACACCAAAATTTTTCAGTTTCTGAAGCAAAATTTAACTGGTTCCTTGCTAAGTTTTGTGCTACAGGAGGCCTTTCGAAAAATTATGCTCCTTCTGTGTACTGGTGTTTTCCTTCGTTCTATCAAGTCAAAACCAATATATAAATGCAAATCATCGATATAACTGCTCAATTTTTTAATTTTGTAGATCTGATTTGGTGATTCGCCCCCCAGACCCCCCTTTTGCACCATGTCTTGCATTTTATTTTCGTTATTATTTAAGTATTAGTTATATGCATATTATATTTGTTATATTTGTTCGTTCTTGTATTAAAAACGCGTAAACACCAAAATTTTTCAGTTTCTGAAGCAAAATTTAACTGGTTCCTTGCTAAGTTTTGTGCTACAGGAGGCCTTTCGAAAAATTATGCTCCTTCGGTGTACTGGTGTTTTCCTTCGTTCTATCAAGTCAAAACCAATAAATGCAAATCATCGATGTAACTGCTCAATTTTTTAATTTTGTAGATCTGATTTGGTGAAACTCCAAATATCGCTGTAAATAAAATGTTAAAATTTTACTTATAATTTTTTAACGGAATAATTTTTGTTAGCAATAAAATTGTATGCATGTGTTAACAAAACGCGAGTAAATTAGGAATTTTTAGGGAGTTACACACTTTTTTCTGAAAAATAGCAAAAAATTTTGGAGAGGTGTGTAACGTTACACATAAGCCGTCGGCGAAAAAAAACACTGGGCGGCCCTCCCCAGACTTGGGTCGCCCCCCCAGGATTCGGGCCTTCCACCCAGAACTTTAACGCGCCCGGAAAAAAGGGTTTTGAGGGTAAATTTTGAAAAATTTTCCGGCTTTGCCGGATTTTAACACGTTTTGAAGCATTTTTTAGCTATTTTGAGCTTAAATTGAGGTTAAAAATAGCTCATATTTTAGCTCAGCAGCAAAAAATAGCTATTTTTTAAGCATTCTTGAAAAAATTTTCTTCCCCCCCTTGACCTGGGGGGAGACCGCCCCCCAGACTTCCCCCCCCCCAGAAATTTTTGCCCAGGAAAAACCCAGACAACTACGGTATATATATACATTTCACGGAAAAAATGGGTTTTGGTACAGTCAAAGCGGGGGAAAACAATGACTCACCCTGCTCGACTGGCATCTTAAGATAGAGATCTAGTCTAGTCTAGTCTAACCTAGTCTAAAATCTAGTGCAAATGAAAGTTCAAGTCTTGTACTTTAAGATCATAATACAAATAACCGTTCCTGTCGATTGAGACTTCGTGTGACACGGGTCCAAATTTGGCACCCAAAAATTGCCCAAAAACCTAAGGATATTTCAAACAAGTAGGAAAAATGCTCCTTGCAGTCGCATGTAAAATGCAATATGAGCTAAGGGCAGCATTTAAATACGCAAAAGACAAGAGTTAAAATAATTAATATGAGCCAGCATCTAAATGGGTAGAAGACAAGATTCAAAATGCTTAATATGAGCCAGCATTTAAATGTGTAAAAGACAAGATTTAAATGCTTAATATGAGCAGCTCGCTTTCTCGGGCTCATATTGACGCCTTCAAGCTTGTAAGTAAACATCAAGGTACTCAGTGAGGGTCAAGAAATGTCGACTAAAATGTATATACACATCTCCTGACCTAAACGCCTCTATTAGTCGCTATAAAGACAACTGCAGGAACTGTCAGATCCTTATTCAGCACACTACACAGCACGTAATCGTAATGACGTTATAGCTCTAGCCCCGCATATTATAGCGCTTGTTATATTATAGTTTAACTTGCATACTAGTGCGATTTCAGCTGGCAGCTTGCTATAACTGACTTCTGAAAGAGATGAGCTGGACTGTAAGTACAGAAATAAGCTGACATGTAATACGTTTTCGAAATAAAAGCGTTTGTTTTAATTAAATTGCTTAGAGTTATCTTGTGGTTAGACAACTTGACAAATAAATAGGTATTTGTCGCATGTCACATTGGCGAAAATAACGGGCCTTGAAGGAGTCATTTAAGTGGCTGCAAATGTGGCGTCAATATGAGCCCGAGAAAGCGAGCTGCTCATATTAAGCATTTAAATCTTGTCTTTTACACATTTAAATGCTGGCTCATATTAAGCATTTTGAATCTTGTCTTCTACCCATTTAGATGCAGGCTCATATTAATTATTTTAACTCTTGTCTTTTGCGTATTTAAATGCTGCCCTTAGCTCATATTGCATTTTACATGCGACTGCAAGGAGCATTTTTCCTACTTGTCTTCTTCCATTTTTGGTATTGCTGTAGAGTACGTGGCAGCATATTCGATCTCATTTTGACCCGCACAGGACCCACACACCGCTGTTTTTGGGGACTTTTCCGAACGTTGACCCAGGCCGAGGAACCACGGGCGCCATGCAGCCCGAGGGTCACATCCGTCGGTTTCGGCGATATGCCCATTGAAACGAGCGTAGTCAATTTACTATATATGCTCCCGAACAAAACGCCGAAAAACGCTGTTTTAGACCATTTGACCAGTGGTCAATAGGTCCCCTAGGTCGTAGTAAACACTGGTCACTTCCATCGGTTTCGGCAATATGCCCATTGAAACAAGCGTAGTCGATTTACTATATATGCCCCCGACCAAAACGCCGAAAAACCCTGTTTTAGGCCATTTGACCAGTGGTCAATAGGCCCCCGAGGCCATAGTGACCAGTGGTCACTTCCATCGGTTTCGGCAATATGCCCATTGAAACGAGCGTAGTCGATTGCTATATATGCCCCCGACCAAAACGCCGAAAAACGCTGTTTTAGACCATTTGACCAGTGGTCAATAGGTCCCCTAGGCCGTAGTGACCACTGGTCACTTCCATCGGTTTCGGCAATATGCCCATCGAAACGAGCGCAGTCGATTGCTATATATGCCCCCGACCAAAACGCCGAAAAACGCTGTTTTAGACCATTTGACCAGTGGTCAATAGGTCCCCTAGGCCGTAGTGACCACTGGTCACTTCCATCGGTTTCGGCAATATGCCCAGTGAAACGAGCGTAGTCGATTTACTATATATGCAACCGACCAAAACGCCGAAAAACGCTGTTTTAGGCCATTTGACCAGTGGTCAATAGGCCCCCGAGGCCATAGTGACCAGTGGTCACTTCCATCGGTTTCGGCAATATGCCCATTGAAACGAGGGTAGTCGATTTACTATATATGCCCCCGACCAAAACGCCGAAATACGCTGTTTTAGACCATTTGACCAGTGGTCAATAGGTCCCCTAGGCCGTAGTGACCATTGGTCACTTCCATCGGTTTCGGCAATATGCCCATTGAAACGAGCGTAGTCGATTTACTATATATGCTCCCGACCAAAACGCCGAAAAACGCTGTTTTAGACCATTTGACCAGTGGTCAATAGGTCCCCTAGGCCCACTGGTCACTTCCATCGGTTTCGGCAATATGCCCATTGAAACGAGCGTAGTCGATTTACTATATAAGCCCCCGACCAAAACGCCGAAAAACGCAGTTTTAGACCATTTGACCAGTGGTCAATAGGTCCCCTAGGCCGTAGTGGCCACTGGTCACTTCCACCGGTTTCGGCAATATGCGCATTGAAACGAGCGTAGTCGATATACTATATATGCCCCCGACCAAAACGCCGAAAATCGCTGTTTTAGGCCATTTGACCAGTGGTCAATAGGCCCCCGAGGCCATAGTGACCAGTGGTCACTTCCATCGGTTTCGGCAATATGCCCATTGAAACGAGCGTAGTCGATTTACTATATATGCCCCCGGCCAAAACGCCAAAAAACGCTGTTTTAGGCCATTTGACCAGTGGTCAATAGGCCCCCGAGGCCACAGTGACCAGTGGTCACTTCCATCGGTTTCGGCAATATGCCCATTGAAACGAGCGTAGTCGATTTACTATATATGCCCCCAACCAAAACGCCGAAAATAGCTGTTTTTGGGGACTTTTCCCAACTTTGACCCTGGGCGAGGAACCACGGGCGCCATGCTGACCAGTGGTCACTTCGGACGGTATCGGCAGTATGCTCATCGTTTTCAGCGACCCCGATTTACTATATATGGGCACCACCAAATGGCCGAAAATAGCTGTTTTTGGGGACTTTTCCCAACTTTGACCCTGGGCGAGGAACCACGGGCGCCATGCAGCCCGAGGGTCACATCCGTCGGTTTCGGCGATATGCTCATCGTTTTCAGCGCCCCCGATTTACTATATATGCGCACCACCAAATGGCCGAAAATAGCTGTTTTTGGGGACTTTTCCCAACTTTGACCCTGGGCGAGGAACCACGGGCGCCATGCAGCCCGAGGGTCACATCCGTCGGTTTCGGCGATATGCTCATCGTTTTCAGCGACCCCGATTTCCTATATATGGGCACCACCAAATGGCCGAAAATAGCTGTTTTTGGGGACTTTTCCCAACTTTGACCCTGGGCGAGGAACCACGGGCGCCATGCAGCCCGAGGGTCACATCCGTCGGTTTCGGCGATATGCTCATCGTTTTCAGCGCCCCCGATTTACTATATATGCGCACCACCAAATGGCCGAAAAATGCTATTTTAGACGACTTTTTGACAATTTTCTATGTTGGGGCCTCGAAAAATTTCTAAGTCCAAACGCTTCGCAACCCCATGTTTGACAGTCTGTAAAAATCGCTAGGAGCAAAATTGGGCAAAAATAATCAATAGTGAACAGGTTCATGGTTATGCTAACAAGATAATAATAGGTAAAGGTTACCACCATAAGCCATGTGAAAAATCCGTTGGACACAAAATTGTACAAAAGCGTAAAGGACGAACACAACAGAAAAAAAACCACACATACAAAGTGGTCAGAAAAGTCGATTTTTTCAAAGTTCATTTTTTCCGGGCAAGTTTGGTATCATTCGAAAGCTCTTGGCCTGGAGATTTCAGAAATGCAAATTTTAGCTCTCAACTCCTTACCGTTAATTAGTTTTGCTTAATTAACGTTTTCAAAGGCTGCATTTGACCGTTTTAGCTCATATTATGGGGTGCTCTCCGAGCTACCCCATGATACGTATACTTGACGAAGTTGACCTTCCCTTCCCCCGAAAATGCCTTCCCCTGGGATTTTTTGGGAGCCCAAATGTCTTGCAAAATAGGCAAATTCTCAAATATTTTCTGGCTTTGCGGAGATTTTTTCGTAAAAATGGCTATTTTAAGCTCAAATCCTGGCATCTTTGAGAATTTTTGCTTTTCTACGTTCAAAATTCCCCAAAATACCAATCTTTGGCTCATTTTTGCGAAACAGTCCCCCCGAAAATTTATTTTTCCTGTCGGGCCCGTTTGGGGTGCCGTGAAGCCTCCCGGGAAAAATCACTAAAAATACCCTGAGTGCTAGGGGGATGAAATTTTTCGCAGGAAACAGAGATGGCAGAGATACCTCGCTGTGTAAGTTTGTTTCAGATGTTTTTGCGGACGGGCTTTTTGGCGTTGGAACAAAGAAATGCCTGAAAAGGAAAAGCTGCCGCCTCAATACACAGACTGCTTTGAGTGTCGTTTAATTGGTTCTTTCGGATGCTTGCTGGGCGGTGCTTATATTTTGTATCATACTTTTCGCCCCAAAGTACAGCTTCGGGATCGTGTCATTTTAAGATCATTGTCAGCAGGTAGGCAGTGTTTTTCGGTCGACTGCAAATGTGTACCGTATACTGGCATGCTTTATGGGTTTAAAATGAGGGTTGGCTCCTCCCTAAAGTCCCAACCTTAACATAATGTTAAGTTTGGCTGCCGGGGCTGTCTGTCTGTCTGTCTGTTCTCGGCCACTCTGTCCGTAGGCAATATGGGGTCAGTCTCAGCAGGTTTAATATATATTTGCTGATGCTGCAGCCAGATCAAATGACCCAAAAGGAAGCGACCGATCAGGTCTAAAGGGTGTGGGCCACTGATCCTTCGTGGCTTGTGCGACCGTCCTGCTGTCTCAGACATGACCAGTACCTGTAACTTAACTGTAACCAGTACCAGTACCCCTAACTTTTTTCGGAGCTCTGCGTAAAGTTCCACAAAAATTTTTAGTAGAAATTTTCCGTTGTCTCAGATGAAAATTGAACGTGTTTCAGATACTTTTTGAACAAAATTTTCAAAAAATTCTCGCGCCTCCGCAGGGTTGGGAGTCTCGGACTTGGTCTCGCCCAAAAGCCGAGACTTGGCCAGTCTCGGTCTCGCTCACTCAAAAGTTTCGGTCTCGTACCGAGACCAGAAGTTTTTTGAAAACATCAATTTCGGCGAAAATTTTAAATCAATGTTATGAAAATTAACTAATGGGTGCGGAAACCGTATGTTTATATGTTAAAGCCCCTAATATTAGATCTAAGCCTCAAAAACTGGAAGAAATTAAGTTTAAGCTTAAAATTGCTAGTCTCGGTCTCGGTCTCGGTGATATCTCGGTCTCACCCAGCCCTGCGCCTCCGGCGCGTAAGTTTATATATATATAGTCAGAGGGGAGAAAACATGGCGGGAAAGAAGGGGAAAAACATGGTCGCCTACTCCCCAACCATAGCAGTTGCAGCTGCCTAGTATAGCCCATTAGAAAGAGCAAGTCTAGAAGTATACCCTACAGTACCAGATTGGTTTCTAAGTTTGATTCTGTAAGTACAGTACTTGACCAAAGTTGACCTCCCAAAATTGGCCAAAATGCTAAGGATTTTCGAAAGTTTGCAAGTCTATATCTAACCAACTATCAAACTTTGGCTACTATAAATTGGCATGCGGGCATAATTTGACTTGCTCTATCACATGGCAATAGTAGTTTTCCCCTGCGTATACCCAGTAAAAAAGTTTGACCATGTTTTCCCCCACATGGGTCCACTCTGGGCTTTTTCTAGGCGAAAAAAAGTGGGGGTGGGGAGAGTGGGGGGGGGGGACCCAAAAGTGGGGGGGGGGGATCCAAAGTGGTCTAAAATCGCTAAAAATGCTGTAAAAATAGCCTGCTTTCTATATATACTGCTATAACTATGCTAAAAAAAAGTGCTCAAAAATCGAGTTTGAGTACCAAAATAGACGATTTTTGAGAAAAAATTCCGGCGAAGCCGGAAAATTTTTGAAAATTTTGACCAAAAATCCTTAAAATTTGGCATTTTCTGGGCACCTTATGGTGAGTGGGGGGGGAAGCCCAAAAAAGTGGGGGTGGGGGAAGAGTGGGGGGGGGGGGGGAAGGGGTCGATTGGGGGGAACCCAAGGGCTAGGGGGCGCCCCCCCGCCCCCTCCCACTAAAAAAAGCCCAGCACTAGAGCGGGGAAAACATGGTGACCAAATTAAAAAATTTTAATTAAGTTAGTTTAATTAGTTAAAATTTTTGCGTATGCTCCAGGAAGGCGTAACTAATGGTTCTATAGGAAAGAGAATGCTTTGAAACCACTAAAAACCTCAAAATACGCCAACTTTGAGCATTTTTGAAGCTTCTAGCTCGAAAATTTGATTTGCAGCATCAACATGCCAGGGGGGCGTTTCAAAAGACGCTCCTAAGCTTAGGAGCGCTCCTAAGTTCTGCTTAGGAGCGAACTTGGAGAATGCCGTTTCAGAAGAATTCTCCTTACTAGTGATTCTCCTAAATCCTTAGGAGCGCTCTGACCGCTCCTAACGATCCTCCTAAGTCAATTTTCTCTTTTTACATAGCACGTTTTTTATTTAAAATTTTGTTATTTCTAGCAAATTAGTATTTCATGCCCTTTTGATTTGCATTTTGATTATTACCTGACTTAAAGTATCTGCAGTAATCTCATTCACTTCGGATTATGAAATCAACGAGTTAATTTTAATCCTTTAATCCGTTTAATACAGCATTAAAGACTTGTTAAAATTTTAATCCAGCTGATTTTTAATCAGTTTAATCCAATCGTTTTAATCTACAAAGAACAGCTCGCTCAGCTTAGGTATCTTAATAGTTTAACCTGTTCGCGAGAACACAGAATTAATTTTTCATCCCTAAATTCTTTAAGGCCCTAATTCTTTAAAGACTAAACGGATTTGTTCCTGTTTCTTTAATGGACCTAGGATTAAAATTTTAATATAATCTTGTTTCTTTATTCTCACTTCGGATTTAAAAAGAAAGAGTTAATTTTAAACCGACCTTCTTAATCGCTGTTTTCTAAAGATTAATTTTAATCTGTTTAATCCGTTTTTTGCGTTTTCACCTAGTGTCTGTTTCTTTGCAGATTAAAAAGATCCCATTAAACGGATTACAAATCAGCTGGATTAAACTGCTTACGGTTGTTTCTTTAAGGGGGTAATTTAATACAAAAATTTTATAGTCACCAATTTCTCTCATTTTTGGGTATAATATACCCCCATATGTGTCCAAAAACAGACAAATTTTTTAGAGTCCAGGGTCAATCCAGTTAAGAGATATTGCAGTTCAAATCCCAACAATTTAGTATTTACGCCACTATGCCTTGCTAAGGGCTTCGACGACGTGTACACATAGGATAACAAAAGACTACGGTATGGCCAATACATCAAATTGAAGCCTCTATCTCGGGCTATTGATAGCTGTGCAAATGACAAAGATACACCAAGCAACGAGCGAGAAACGGCGTTTGAACGATTTGATCAAGCTCCTTTCGACTGTTATTTACTTCAGACTTTAATGCGCTTTAACTTTCTCATACTGCTTTGTAGAGTCTAGGTATAAGAAGATACAATGTTCAGGACATGGAGAGCTTCAATTTGATATAAAATTTGGCTATATTTGAAAAATTTGAAAATTTGTCATTTTTTGACTATTGGCTGGCTTCCGTCATCGCACTGAGGCATGCGTCGACAGTTAAACACCAGCAATTGCAGTAAAACAACGCACACATCTTACATTCAAATTGGCACACCGAATTTGGTTGGAATTGCTCGGCTTTCATCCGACTTATGGACCATTATGGGGGGAAAACCCACATTTTCGGATTTTGGCTGGAACTTTTTTATTATAAGGGGTATCTGAGAACTTTATATGCCATCGTACTTGGCGTACTTAGAACTTTCTTTTAAGCCTATTTGCACTTCTCAATGTTGTACCGTTAGAGCGGTATAATGCAAAAAGTAGCGGGGGGAAAACCCAATGGGGGAAAAAACCCACCCCTCACAGGTCTTAAAAATTGTTCTATCGCAATTCTGACACTTCCAGAGTAAAATTCAACCCTTTTTTAGTTAGTATGAACCAAAAAACCCGATCTAAGTAGCTTTTTTTGAGATCTCATGTGCCGTTGAAAATGCTGCATCAACTGGCCAGGTTTCATCAAGTTTAACACATAAACATAGGGCAATTTTTGAAAAATGTTAAAAATGATGTAATTTGATAAAACTTATTATTCTATCGTGTAGAGAATGGTTTTTTTACGTAGAATTGGCTGTTAAAATACACAATTGTACCTGTATTGGGTCCTCCAGCAGCGAAATGGCACTTTTAAGGTTTTTAGCCCCTAGCTAGCAAGATAAGCAAAATTGTCCGAATCTGACCACATAGGATGACGCAGCGTGCTCGATAGTACCGTGCTACAGTCTCTAATTGTTTCCGTGTTGAGTTGTTAAGGGTGGGTTTTTTCCCCCCAAAGTGGGTTTTTTCCCCGCCACGTTTGGCAATGTGCCAGACTAACGGTACAGCGGATCAGTCTAATTTTGGCTGTGTGCAAAGAGGAAGAGTTGCCATCATTGCAGATATTTGCAAAACTTTTCTAGCCCAACCCAGTCAAAAGTTACATCGGTCCAAACTTTTGCAAAATTTTGGCATGGTTGGACCAAAAAGTAGTTGTCATTTTCAAAATGTCATAAAATGAGCAGGAGTGAACCAAATGACTTGATCTCTGCATACATAGGTAAGAAAGAGTCGCGCTTCCTGCTGCCATGTTTTGGAGCTCATATCTCCAACCCATGACCCAGGAGGCGGGTGGGTTTTTTCCCCCCAAAAAGGGGGTGGGTTTTTTTCACCCCATGGCTATATATATTCAAAAAATTGAGAAAATGACGTATTTTGAGGCAAAACGCCAACGCGGTTACCAAAACTTGAACTACTCACAAGTAACAGCATGGATTTTGTGTATGGAAATTGAATCTCTATTTGTGTACTGTTGTACTGTGTACTAGTAATTAATTAATATCTATTCGCGAAATCTATGCAGTAAACGGTTAGTTCTTGCCACGACGAAACATTTCTTTCGTGACGTTTTTGTAAATCAATTTGTGCAAAAACCGACTTCATCCCAACTTTGAAAATTTCTACAAATCAAACTTTTGGTTACCGCGAAATTTTCCTAACTTTTTCGTTTTCCTATGTTTAACACATGTCGGGGTCACCTTTGGAGGACTATTGTAAATAATAGGGAAAGTTTTGCAACAAACGCAAAACAACGAAAGTCTTGTTTACTACAAAATATGGGGACTATATTTTCATCATGGGGCCACGATGAGGCCCCGGCCCCGGTAGTGGCGGCCCCGGTGCATCTCTAATATATATTGTATATATACGTACATATATATAATTGCATACAAGTGCGCACAGCGGAAAAATGCCATAATTTTGCATAAAATTACTGTTTTTATGTCTATAACTATAACTGTGTGACCTTTCAGGCTATGTCTACACATGAGAAGATGAAACTTAATGGCAGAATGGCTGTTTAAGAACTTAAACTTAGAAACTTAATGGCTGTTTAAGCTAGCCTAACTCTGTAGCGGGGGCCTAGGGGGACCTGCCCCCCAGAAGCTGAAGAGTTTTTAAAATTAGCAAAACTTCCGCTATGGCAACCTTTAATAGTTTCATTTATATATATTTTGGAAGTATATTAGTTGTATTCTTTGAATTTAGGAAAATGATGATACCTTTTCGGAATTTTCTATTTGAAAGCCAAGAATGTGGACAGTACATATACGTATATGTATACATTTTCTCACCTCACTGCTTTTTACAAAAAAAACAAGTAAACATTAGTCTGGAATTTCTTTTCATCGAGTAAGATGTTAGAAAAAAGTTCTCATCTTGGACTTGCATACTAATTTTCAGGGCTCAAACCAGAGCATCTGTATTTAAATGCTTTTTCGAACCGTAAGCGGGTTGTGACAACACGGGTAAAACAAAAAGCTAACTGTCGTGTAACCTCCTGTTGAAGTTTTTATTAACGGACGAATATTTATTCTTAAATTGCCAAACGGACATTACGTAAAAGTTGGCAGTCAGTTATGTACGTACTTCATATTAAATATGCAATAAGAGTTTCACACGCGAGCTAGATTACGTAACGCACACGTTAACCACGGGTGTTTTTATGCTAGTGCTAACATGTTTAGTAAATGTTGGTTCCAACCTAAAGATAAAACATTTGGAATATACCGAAGCAATTACGGGGGTCTGGGGGCGGAGCCCCCAGAAAAATAAAGATTTTGTGACATTGAGAGCCAGCAGAAATCTTTCTGAGCATTTTGAGCGTCTAATTTTAAGTAACTTTTCCTATGTCGCTCGCAACAAGTGCGCACGCGTGCGCACAAGCCCAAAATGTTTTGCTCATTTCAGCGTGTGTGTGCTTTTTTTGTGCCCAAAATTTGTTGCTCATTCATTGTGTGTCATTGCGCACTTTTTTGAGCAAAAAACACTGGTGTGGAGACGCTCCCACAGCGCCCCAGTGAGAGGTCAAAAGTATGGGGGATAAAATGGGTTAAAATACTGAAAAAACAATATAAATAACCTGTTTTACCCATACACTGCTATATATAACTAAGCTTAAATGAGCTCAAAAATTAAGTTTTAGCACCAAAAAAGACGATTTTGGAACAAAAGGTTCCGGCCAAGCCGGAAAATTTTTTAAGGCTTTTGACCAAATGTCCTAAAAAATTTGTCATTTTCTGGGCACCAGGGTGTGTGGGGAGCAGCCCAAGAAAGTGGGAAGGAGAACGAGTGTTGGGGAAGGGGTCGAGCGGAGTTACCCAAAAAGTGGGGCGGCGTCAGAAAAAAACCCGGGGGCAGGCAAGCCCAACGTATAACTACCTAAACGTTTAGTGAAAAATTAGCATTTTTAGGGTCTGGGTAAAATCCGGCCCCGGACCCGGCCCCGGCCCCGGCCCACCTGGGTAAAATCCGGCCCCGGCCCCGGCCCCATCACTGGGTAAAATCCGGCTCCGGCCCCGGCCCCGGCCCAGGGTAAAATCCGGCCCCGGCCCCAATAAAATCCGGCCCCGTTGTAATATGAACGAGAGTTATATATTTTTAATTCTATACGAAAGGTTTTAGATGGCACCAATTAATGCAAACAAAGAGTTAAAGTTCAATAGTAGTTCTTTTGTGAGCCTTTATATGACCTTTATTTGTTTTGACCTTTATACATTAATGTAACCAAAGCGTGTACAATATACGCATGCATTGACTATAAATTGTTGAGATGACATAAACACAATGCAGACTCTGCGTGAAGAGTTATGCAAGACTATAATTGTTGTTTAACAGTTAGAAGTTTTATTTTGAAATTTTATTACAATATACGTAATGTATAGAATTTTAAAGTAACTTTACCGTCACTACGTAGCTTCAATCTATAGACATGTATATATTTTCTGAAAGCTGGCAAAACGGCCATTTTAACTGTAGGGATAACTTATAAATAAACGTTTTGTAAATTATATAAATTTTAAACCAATTAAAACGAAAGTGTGAACTTTGCAATTGTGTATGGGTGCATACTAGAGGCTGATCAATTCAAAAATTAAAAACGTTAAAATTTTAAAAAATTTTAAATTTTAGTTTGGTAAAGTGGGACCAAGGAGAACCAAAAATTTTTTTGAAAAATATTTTGTTGAAAACTTGCATACAAGAGTTTTCTGGGGCGCTGAGCACGAATCTGAAATCCGTTTTTGGATTCAGCTTTTCGTTAGCTCAACATAAGCTTACATGTTAAGCTTACAGCTTTGGCTTATACTGCGTACCAAATCCAAATGCGTTAATATTTTGGTAGGGTGCTACCGGAGGCTCAGTGATTTCAAAAATTTAGAAAAATTGTTTTTTAAAAATTTTTTACATTTTTAAAACTAAGTTTTTAAATTTTTTTAAAAATTTTTGGCACATATGCTGAACTAACAAAAAGTTGAATCGAAAAACAGACTCAGAACCGTGTTCAGCGACCCCGAAAACCCCTGTATACAAGGTTTCAGCACAATGTGTCCCCGCAGATAACTTAAATTTCATGTTTTAAGTTTTCCACATTATGTGCAAGTGTTTACTTTATATAGGTTATCTATTCCCATATTGCAAAACTCACTTTGCATTGTTTTCGCATATCTTCAGATCTATTCAATGAAGTTAATTTCAATTTCATCATCATTTGTGGGATAGGTGACCTTTTGAACTTAACAATGACACTCAACAACATATGCCTACTTATATTGTATATATTCGGCCACTTAATTCTATTGCGAAATTTACTCTGGCCAGAATATATCATAAATTCATATATACATATCTATGTGTTCGCAAAAACCGGTTTTCAGACGGGGCCGGATTTTACCCAGTTTCAGTCTCCTATGTAAAGTGGGGCCGGGGCCGGATTTTACCCAGGTGGGCCGGGGCCGGGGCCGGGTCCGGGGCCGGATTTTACCCAGACCCCATTTTTAAGGTGTTGTTAAGCTTAAAATGAGCTTATAATTTCAGAATATTTTTGACACTCTGACCTCAAAAAGGTATATATGTAATTTTTCGATTCTTGGGTGACCGCCAAAAAAGTGGGTGGGGAGCTTGCCGAAAATTGGGGTTCCATATGATCATATGACTATATGATCCGATCACAATTGACCGGCCCGATCCAGAAATTCTAGAACGTTCCCAGGTTCCCAAGAGGTTAATTGGGCATTGGGCCTGTGACAGATACCGTCGGCTACCAACTAGCAACCCGACGAGGCCAATCTCTGAAGCTGTAGCCAACTAACGTCTGCCAAGCCAACCATCGTGGAGAAAACTTGGAAAACAAATTCTGCTGAATTCTGGCACCCATGATCTGCCGGTGGAACAGATGCACCCAATGTCACCTATGGCGTTGTTGTTGTTGTTGTTGTTGTTGTTGTTGTTGTTGTTGTTGTTGTTCATTTCCGGGCTCCTTCAGCATAGAAAAGCTAGAAGAGGGCATTTCGGCATCTACTGGTCCAGCACACGTCTTTGCATAGTCAGGTCCACACATCGGAGAATTCGGGATGGAAATGATGTGGGGGATTGGACCCAACCACTCGGTAGCATAATTTGAGGACTCCAGATGCTTCAGTGTTAACCCAACACAGTCGTGTTCCCGGGAGTTTGGAACCCATTTGCGTCGTTGACCTGACGGATGCCAGGGGGCACCTGTGGGGATCTCCATTTGATGGGGTCCGTGTCCATCGGATTTCCCACGGAGGTGGTTCCAAGCTCCCCCACTTATGGCGTCATGAGCGTTACCATCCAAATTGGAATTCGTGGAACCAAACTACAGCAAATTGGACCATCCTTAAGTCATCCAATAAGCTATTGCTGCTGTACTACCTTCTTCCAGGGACCCACTGCCAGATCTGGAAATCTACACTGATGGCTCTGCGGAGGGCAGTCGCTACAACGGGGGTGCTGGGGTCGTCCACATCATCCGCCATGGGACTGCCACAATAATCCGAAATATTTCTGAACCGGCTGGAAAAGTAACATCCAGCTACAGGGCGGAACAGCGAGCTCTATCTCTGGAATGGATCGGTGATGCGGCCACGGCAGAACATAAATGTATAGCGCGGCGGGAAGAAACCCAGTGAGCCCGATATGCTGGGAAAAACCCAACGCCAGTGTGAGTCAGCCATATGAGCTAGATCGGATTTTAATAGCCTATCTGAAAGAGAGTCCAAAATTACCCTAGACGGTGCATTATTGTAGCTCCCGCTGCCTCTCAGCAAATTTTTTGGGACTGAAAATTTTGGAAATTTTGGTCCCAACAAGGGGTCAAGCAGGGTCAACTATGGGAGGTCCACCCTAAACTACTGGAAAACCTAGCCCAAAACGGATTACAGTTCCACAGAGGGTATATATGTCTCGTACTTCACGATGGTGTGTGCAATTTGGCTCTAGTGCTTGTGTTTGACCTGGGGGTGGCCTCGACTCGGCGAGAAAAAACCCATGTGCGGGAAAAGACCCAAATTTCAAAATGAAATTTTTTTCTAAGAGGTCGTCTCAAGAAGGCCAGGTCTTTAAAGACGTTTTATGTCTTACTAAGACCTGGTCTTTGGTCTTACTAAGACTTTTAATGTTTGGCCGCCTAGCGACCCTTGACATGACAGCTGTTGACATCCAGTGGTCTTATTTTGGGTCTGGGTAAAATCCGGCCCCGGCCGCGTATTTATAAAATGTACAGTTGGTTCGCGCAGCAAGAAAATGTACAGCGTATTCGCGCATAATTTCAAAATGTACATGCGTTTCGCGCAACAGGAAAATGTACAGCGTTTTCGCGCACCCTAAGAAAGTGTACACCGTATTCGCGCAACCTTCATAATCTTTGCAAATATATCGATACTAACGTGTATATATTTGGAATGTCTTACTGAGCAAAGCACTAGTTACATACGTAATGTAAGTTCAGCACCTGACGTCACGTATGCACACATAACATTTAGATTTTAGATTTACTTTTTAGATTGCAGTACTACTACCTTGAAAAACTACATAGTTTATCACACTCGAATTCAAATTTTATATTTTCAATACCAGAAAGCTGCAGTAGTCAAAATTAGTTTAAGTTTCCCACTCAAACTTATTTCACTTTCAATACACAGTACAGTACAGGGAATATATATACTTTCTATAACTAAGACTTCCGCAACCCATTGGCCAGCTTGTTGAAATTTTCTATCTTCTCTGTAATGGAGTTTAAGAGATCAAATTCATGATCGGTTCAAATTAGCATATACAATTAATCAACTGCAAAAATTGGATCCGGGCACGTTTCGACATGTGGAAGCGGTTCTTCTGGAGCAAGAAATTGGTTAGAGTGTCTGCGCTTTAGCAGACAGCGGGTTCGAGTCCCAGATGCCCGATTTTTCGGGTACTTGACTGCTTGGCGGTGTGCAACCTTCTTTAATTCTTTAATTATGTAAACGTCTAAAAGTTGAATCTTCTTTCTCCGTTTTTCGGTCTCCGGTTATGCCCTCTCTTTCTTCGTTTTTTATCAAAACCGCGTTTTGTTTTATTTTTCAATAATGTTTGGCCAAATTATAAATGACTGCTCGATTTAAGAACAAACTAAACGTTATATTCTACACTTTTCTAATTTGGAAAATGTAATACACTCACTGTCTGTGATTTTGGAAACAATTTCACTAAACAAAATTTAATAAACAAAATTTAATCATAGCAAAACTATTGATTTTCTTTAGTTTCTGTATAAATAGATATCTAGATAAATTCTATATAGACATATCTAGATAAATTAACACACTTTCCAAAAATACGAAGTGTACCTAGAATAGTTTAGTTTGTTTTTAAATTCGGTCAGGCATTTAAAATTAGGCCAAAAAACTTATTGAAAAATATAGCTAAACGCGATTTTGATGAAAACTAACGAATCTTGTGCGCCAGAGACACCCTACACAAATTAGTTGATTAGAGCAATTTCGGTACGGTCTTTCCGAAGGTATTATCAATTTTTCGGTTGACAGAATTTATTGTGTGAATTAAAATTGAAAGTGAAATAAGTTTGAGTGGGAAACTTAAACTAATTTTGACTACTGCAGCTTTCTGGTATTGAAAATATAAAATTTGAATTCGAGTGTGATAAACTATGTAGTTTTTCAAGGTAGTAGTACTGCAATCTAAAAAGTAAATCTAAAATCTAAATGTTATGTGTGCATACGTGACGTCAGGTGCTGAACTTACATTACGTATGTAACTAGTGCTTTGCTCAGTAAGACATTCCAAATATATACACGTTAGTATCGATATATTTGCAAAGATTATGAAGGTTGCGCGAATACGGTGTACACTTTCTTAGGGTGCGCGAAAACGCTGTACATTTTCCTGTTGCGCGAAACGCATGTACATTTTGAAATTATGCGCGAATACGCTGTACATTTTCTTGCTGCGCGAACCAACTGTACATTTTATAAATACGCGCCCCGCCCCGGCCCCGGCCCCGGCGCATCTGGGTAAAATCCGGCCCCGGCCCATTCACTGGGTAAAATCCGGCTCCGGCCCCGGCCCAGGGTAAAATCCGGCCCCGGCCCAAATAAAATCCGGCCCCATTGTAATATGAGCGAGACTTGTGTTAATTGTAATTTCTATATGAAAGGTTTTAGATGCAGCAATTAACGCAAACAAAGAGTTACAGTTCAATGGCAAATTTTTCTTTTGTGGGCCTTGATATGACCTTTGTATACATGACCTTTATATATTTAAGTGACCAAAATGTGTATAATACGCATATACAGACAATGAATTGTTGAGTTGATATTAACACAATTGCCGACTTTGTGTAAAGAGTTACGTAAGATTAAATTTGTAGTTGAACGGTTAGGAGTTCTACTTTGAAATTTTAATATACGTAATGGATTAAGGTATCAAATTTTAAAATAACTTTACCGTCACTACGTAGATTCAATCTATAGACATGTATATATTTTCTGAAAGCTCACAGAAAGGCCGTTTTAACTAAACGGATAACCTTATAAATTGACTTTCTTATAAATTAATTTTAAAACCTAATAAAAATGCAAAAATAAAACAACTTTCGCCAATTTTATTGCAAACTCAAGAGAAATTGAAAAGCTAGAAGTTGCATAGAAGGGGTTTTCTAGGTAGCAAAACACGAATCTGAAATTTGTTTCGATTCAGGTTTTTTAGCTCAGTATAAGCTTACATTTTAAGCTTGCGACCTTAGCCTATAATGAGCCAACAGAAAGCTGAATCAAAAACAAACTTCAGAGTCTAAAAAACTAAAAAATTTAAATTTCTTAAAATTTTAAAACTGTGGTATCAATCAACCAGATATGTGTTGGGATGGGATCTAGCTGAGCTAACGACAAGCTGAATTCGAGCGAAAAGCTGAAAGAGCTCCCCCTTTTTGAATTTTTGAATTCATAAGCCACGAATATGGGATCTTTTGCGCTTCCCCCCCCCCAAGCCCTAACTTTTGATTTTTTTGACCAATAACTTTGAAATTTGGTGTGGGTGCATACTGATTGCTGGTGAATTCAAAAATTCAAAAATTTTAAAATTTTAAAAATTTTTAAAAATTTTTTAAATTTTTGTTTGGTAAGGGGGGACCAAGGGGAACCAAAAAATTTTTTGAAAAAACTTTCGCTGAAAACTTGCATACAGGGGTTTTCTGGAGCGGTGAGCAGGAATCTGAAATCCGTTTTTCGGTTCAGGTTTTCGTTAGCTCAGTATAAGCTTACATGTTAAGCTTACAACTTTAGCTTATACTGAGCTAACGAAAAGCTAAATCGAAAAACGGATTTCAGATTCGTGCTCAGCGCCCCAGAAAACCCCTGTATGCAAGTTTTCAGCAAAATTTTTTTCAAAAACTTTTTGGTTCCCCTTGTTCCCCCCCTCACCAAACAAAAATTTAAAAATTTTTAAAATTTTTTAAAAATTTAAATTTTTTTAATTTTTGGATTCACCAGCCTCCAGTATGCACCCACACCAAATTTCAAAGTTATTGGTCAAAAAATCAGAAGTTAGGGCTGGGGGGAAAGCGCAAAAGATCCCGAATATGCACTCATACAAAATTTCAAAGCTATTGGTCAAAAAATTAATAGTTAGGGCTGGATGCAAGAGATCCTTGGGATGCTTCCGCTTCCACACAAAATTTAAACTAAATAGCTAAATAATTAAAAATAAACTTAATTCCGTCTTGAAACTTTGACTGAAAAGAATGCTGAACTAATGAAAAGCTGTATGAAAAAACGGACTTCAGATTCGTGTTCAGCGACCCCGAAAACCCCTATATCCATAGTTTTAGCAAAATGATTCCTTTAGGTCCCCACAGAAAACTTAAATTTAACTTAAGTTTTGCAAAAGTGTTTATTATATATATATATATATATATATATATACATATATATATACAAGTAACAAAAATGCTCCGCACAAAAGGGGATAATATGTGTGTTGGGCCTATGTCTGTCGTTTAATCCGGTTGAGAAAGAAAGTATATATATCCGACACAGCAAGTTTGGGTGGGTGGTTCTATGGCGAAAGTTGTTCAGTTCGATGCGGGCCTTCATTTGACTCGAAATTTGACCACTTTTGAAAATTTTAATTTTTGACCCAAAAACGCCTAAGTCCCCACCCCACCCCACCACAGGCCTCTACAGCCACTTTAGGTACGCACTTCTATGACAAAAGTTGCTCAGTTCGATGCGGGCTTTCATTTGGTACCAACTTTGACCACTTTTGAAAATTTTAATTTTTGACCCAAAATCGCCTAAGTCCCCACCCCACCCCACCACAGCCCTCTACAGCCACTTTAGGTACGCACTTCTATGACAAAAGTTGCTCAGTTCGATGCGGGCTTTCATTTGGTACCAACTTTGACCACTTTTGAAAATTTTAATTTTTGACCCAAAATCGCCTAAGTCCCCACCCCACCCCACCACAGCACTCCACAGCCGCTTTGAGCATGCACTTCTATGACAAAAGTTGTTCAGCTCACGTAGCGCTTTCATTTGGTACCAAATTTGACCACTTTTGAAAAATCTTATTTTTGACCACTTGACCCCCTACCCGATTTACACTTCAAACGGCAAAGTGGAGCCAGTCCAGCAAAATGGGTGGGTCGGACGGCAAAACGGACACCGGAAATGAGCTGGGCGCACCAGAAAACCCCTATGGACAAAGTTTTGAGAGGCTATGCACAGTCCTATATGGTGTTCTTCGAAGTCGGTACCGACTTGACCCTCCCGACAGCAAAGTGGAACCAGCCCAGCAATATGGGTGGGTCCGACGGCAAAACTGCTTACGGGAATCAATTCGCCGTGCCAGAAAACCTTTGTATGAAAGAATTGAGCTTTCTAAGTTGAATACACAGCGAGAAATTTCGATTTTTCATTTTTCGAATTTTCACCATTTTTGACCGGCCACTGTGGTCGCATGGGAAGTGATAGAGAAACGAGACTTAGCTATTTAGTTAGTTCAATATATGTAGTTTCTGAATATAAAAAGAAATCGGCTCCAGCTCAGCTTTACCGCTACTGCAACCTAACTAAATTGCGTGCATATAAAGACCAGTGTATTTATGAGTATACACACTAAACGCCAACTTGCTGTTCACGGGAACTTTGTTGGGAAGGTCAGTTAGTGAGTGACCTTTGCCACAATTTCTGCTCGACGCGAAACACGTATGCATATGGACACACTAAATATATACCGCACGCACACCTAGATTAGCATAGCTATATAGCCAGTGTACGTAAGTAATCGTGTTAACGCAAGTCCAGTATAATGAGTGCGCAAAGCAGCATATGACTTTATCTTAAATCATCTGATTGCTACTTTCTGCCAAAACGTAAAATTATAAGTAATTGTGCGCACAATTCGTTGAAACCAGCAACGCAAATTAAGGTAAGTATATACGTATTAATAAATCTGCATATGTCACGTGTGAATTAGCGAATTAATACATATATATGTGTTCAATATCATAGGGGTCGCGGTAGCGACCCCTATAATATGAGTGAAAATGGTCGAATGACCGTGTAAAACAAGGCTGCGCAGAAGCTGCGCAGATTGCTGCGCAGATACTGCGCAGATTATGTGCGCAAAAAATTGTACGTGTCGAGTTTAGTATATTTGCCAAGTTTCATCCCCGTACCACTTTCCGTTAAAAAGTTACGCCAAAAATTGCTTACGAAAATTGTGTTTTTTCTTTTTTTCCGGTTTCTCGCTTTTGATGTCTCATAAGGGGGTTTTGCAACTTGAATAACTACAGTTAGAAAAATCTTTGCCTATGAAACCCATATATATTCTTGTAGTACAAATCGAGAATAAGAAAATAAGCTAGTTTATATGCCTCCCGGACCCGGAAAAAAATTTTGGCTGGGGGCAAAAGTCGGCCAAAACGCTAAAATGGCCAAAAAGTATGCTTCAAAGGCGCCTTAATAAGTCAGACTGGGCTATATATGGGGCAATACTGACCATATGGTTAAACAGTACACATATCGGGGTCGTTCAAATGCTATATGATTTTCCGTCTCTGTGCGTAATTTTTCGGTACACACACACACACACACACACACACACACACACACACACACACACACACACACACACACACACACACACACACACACACACACACACACACACACACACAATAATGACTGATCAACAAGCTATGTGAAGGATAATTTGTAATGAAAAGCTTAATACATATGGATTTATATATACAAAAGTAAAATATATCTCTGCAAATTATTCGTATTATGACATACGCCAATATGAGCCTCGTTATAGGACAGGCTCATATGTTAAGCGGTTGCAACTTGTTTTCCTTAATTTACAACCTCCCTACGGAACTCATATGTATTTTACAGGCTAGTTTCTGATTATGTACAACCTGCCTACGAAGACTCATATGTATTTTACATGCGACGAAGGAGCACTTTTTGTTCTTGTTGTCATATGTGAATTAGGGAAACTAGTTTTCTTACGTACAGGCCAAACTCGAAAATCGATTTTGGAGATCGACAATTTTCTATTTATAGTGTTTGTTTTTCTCTATTTTAATCCAGAAGCTGGGGTTAAGCAAGTTATTCTCTAAGGTCTGCGTAGCTATTGCGGACTTATAGGTCTTAATTTTACTTCAGTTGAGTAATTCCTAAGTAATTAATGAACTGACGTTATTTTTCACGTTACTCTTTTATTATATACGAATTTCAACAAGAAGAAGATGATTTAAGATAAAGTTATATGCTGCTTTGCGCACTGATTGTACTGGACTTGACTTAACACGCTTACTTACGTACACTGGCTATATAGCTGTGCTAATCTAAGGTGTGTGTGTATATATATTTAGTGTGTGCATATGCATACGTGTTTCGTGCCGAGCAGAAGTTGTGGCAAAGGTCACTCACTAACTGACCTTCCCAGCAAAGTTCCCGTGAAGCAGCAAGTTGGCGTTTGTATAAGCATTTAATGAGTGTGTATACTTATAAATACACTGGCCTTTATATGCACGCAGTTTAGTTAGGTTGTTGTAGCGGTAAAAATAAGACCACTGGATGTCAACAGCTGTCATGTCAAGGGTCGCTAGGCGGCCAAACATTAAAAGTCTTAGTAAGACCAAAGACCAGGTCTTATATAGTAAGACATAAGACGTCTTTAAAGACTTGGTCTTTTTGAGACGACGCCAACCATTAGTAGCAGAGGAAAAATAAATGCATTTCATAGCTCAATAGAGCCTCATGATCGATTTGGTGTAGATTTTACCTGGGTTCCACCACCTTCTATGTGTGGTCCAGGTGGCCAAAATCTGACGTGGTGTCATTTCAAGCCAAATTTTTCAACTTCGTCAAAAATGGCCAAGTTTTCACTAAAATACGTAGGTCGGGTGTGGCTTTAAATGCAATAAAAAGGGGTGTGTATAAAACCCTGCGCGGCCCGGCCAACCTGCCTCACAGAGCTGAGAGAGCATACTAAAACCCTGCCAGGCCTCCTTTAGTTTAAAGTGAAATGTGTTTGCATGAGTTACATATGCACATATGTCAATATATTATGCGCGTGCTAAGTATGCATATGTATATATGTGCAGATTTGTCTGTCCTTAAAATAGAAATGACCTGCCGACTTGACTGAGTGAGATATATTATGAGATTACGGTACCTACTTAAGAATATATATGTATGTACGTATAAGAATACGGTACCTACTTAATAATACTACATGTACTTCCTAACACTAGGAATTTATTACTATAAAAAACATCCATTCTATTTACTATTTCGAACTTTAGCATTTCAAAACTTTACATTTCTTTTTTGAGCAAACTAAAAACAACGAGTTCATTGTACAAAGCCTGAGCAAACTTGAATAACATCAAATTCACTGTTATATACAGCTTTAGCATCCTTAAGCATAAAAATTTACAAAGCATAGCATACTTCAAATATATATACATCTGTAAACTTAAAGTTGTAAAGCTCAACTTCTAAATCGTATAAATTGCATAATTCGGTTTGCCAATGTTTTCCTTAAAATCGGCAGTTAGTTCAGGACTTTTCATTCCATCATAGTGGATCCAAGAGTCTTTATGACGAACACAGGCCGTGAAATGATTTGAAGAGCTACATGTAAAACCTCGGCAGTGGAATGTTCGGCCACAAATTCCAATTTCAAGTGGAAATTCTGGGATTACACCGGGTTCCCACTGAGAAAGTTCCATTGGAATGAACCAGCAATTTTCGGGCAATTGGATTTGGGTATAAGAGCGAATACCGTTGCAAACTCTAACAGCATCATACTTTTTGGTTTCAATGTTATAAACTCTGGAACGTTCGCTGAATTGCCGTGCAATTTCAGGGGGCAAGGTTACATTGTAAGTTTCGCGGCATTCAGTGAAATAGTCATCGAAACAGGCCTCTATCTGAGTTTTGATTGGCTGATCCTTTGACAAACTTATGTCACACAGGGGTTTGGTCACCGACACCGAGGGGCAAAATTTTGAATTTTCGCAAGTTGATACACATTTCCTCTGAAAGGCTTTTCTTAAAAAAATCAAAAACCGCTCATATTCACCGCCATATAAATTTATAGTGTCCCCTACAGCGGCAACAGCACCCTGTCCCACCAAATATTCCACCCAGTGATCTTTGGCTAGATCAGCTTTACCGCACAACAAAGCTGAAAGTGTGCGATGAAGAGAAACTTCTGGTTCATGGTTGCTTTCTGCTAATGCAGCCATAATATTTGATCCATTCAGAACCGATAAATGAAAGATAGTAATCAGGTTGTCAAGAGGGCAGGTGTTTATTAGACGGTACTTGCAACCTCCACCCCAATGCAATGTTTGTGGTAGAAAACTGTCACAATCCATATAATTCACAGATTCGACGAATTTAATGCTGCTGTCACGAGACGCATTCGAAGCGTCGGTACAGTCAGCATCAAGGGGTAGTGTCTTGGTGGGAGGCTCCTCGATTTCCCCTGTGGCCAAGGTGATTCAAATGTCGAAAAATGTCTAATTTGAAAGAATAATTTAACTTTTTTCTCCGATTTCTCAGACTTTCGAAAATAGAACGAAATATTTAGTAAATATATATTATATAATTACTGAAAAAGCTCGTACTGTTCACACAGAAAGAAAACCAGATCTACACTGATTATGTAATACGAAATTAGTATATATACGAATCACATCCTAATTTACATATTCCGGTATTTTTTTGCTATATCAGAAATTTCTGATTGGTTGTAAAATTCACGTGATATCAACTTGTTATTACTTATGCATATTTTCATTTCTCTTTCATACTGCTTTCGCATGCATACTGTAATATAAATATTCATTCGTATCATTGTTATATTCATTCATATAATATGTCCACATCCACACACGCACATGTTATATGCAAATATATACGGGTATATAATTATATACATATACACATATATACATTATATGCATTATATACAGTTTCATCTATATATGCGTATAGTGCACAACCATGCATGTATGTCTACGTTTACAACACAGGCAGGTAGGCCGCGCAGGTTTTTAGTAAGGCTGGGCCGGTAAGGTTGGCCGGGCAGGGTTTTAGTGACACCCGTAAAACACGTTTTCTATATGATAGCATGCTTAAACTGCAGAAATTAAGCAAATTTCAAACATTTCCAAAATTAATTTGGCATGAATTTTTGCAAAAATATGATATTTTTTGATGCAGATGTACTAAATATGACCCGCTCTTTTGAATGGTATAGCCAAAACTGTTCTGGCATGCTTCCAGCAAAAAATTCGGCTGGGTTTTTTCCCGCCCCTGGGTTTTTCCCCGCATTGGGTTTTTTTCATCGGTTTGGTCGAAAATTTGTAA
>JASAND010007258.1:0-42383 GCA_030248195.1 Trissonchulus latispiculum | reverse complement strand
TCCTTCTCAGGATGAGATCGATACTCTCCGTGTGCAGAAACCTGGCACTGACTTCGGCGTTGGTTATACGCGCTTGGGGTATAATACGTAGAACACGACGCCAGCAACGATGTTCGAAGGCACTGATTCTGTTCAAATCGGCAGATTTTAGAGACCAGGTTTCGCAGCCGTACAGCAGGACACTTCTCACTGCTGCATCATACACCTTTGCTTTGGTAGCCATGCTGACAGCCCTTTTGGACCAGACAGGTCTTATCAAGGAATGAAATGCGCTCTGAGCTTTACCTACGTGCGGATATTTCGGCAGTTGAGGACCCATCGTTGGTGATTATGCTGCCAAGATAGCAAAAACAATCAACGCATTCCAGGACAATGCCACCTATCAGTACGTGTGGTGGCGCTAGCCACTTTGATCCCATAACTTTAGTCTTGGCAACATTGATTTCTAGTCCCACGAATGCCGCAAACGTTACAACACGGTCTACCATCGCTTGTAGAGCCGGAACTGAAGTTGCCAGTAGAGCAACGTCGTCGGCAAAATCCAGGTCTGTAATGATTTTGTGGCCGACTGCAACACCGAAGGACGGATCGTCCATGGCATTCTTCAAGATCCAGTCAATGCAGAAGTTAAAAAGTAGAGGAGCCGTTACCGATCCTTGCCGGACACCTGATGTTATATCGAACGCAGCTGTGTCCCGGCCATATACGCGAACTTTGGCCATTGTGTTCTTGTACAAAAGCTTCAAGATGGAGGTCAGCTTCAACGGAACACCTTCGCTTTCCATGATCTTCCAGAGTACTTCTCGATTTACAGAATCGAATGCTGCACGGAAGTCCACGAAGGCTGCATAGGTAGGCCTTCGATACTCGTGCCTTGTCTCCAGGAGTTGACGAAGAGTAAAGATCTGATCGATGCAACCTCTTCCCGGCCTGAATCCAGCTTGGTTTTCGCGTTGTCCTGTCCGCTCCCGTTCTACACGTAAACGTTCTAATATGATGATTTCCAATATTTTGAAAGCTACAATCAAGAGAGAGATGCCGCGATAGTTCTTGCAAAGTTTCCTGTCTCCTTTTTTGAATAAGGGAACGATAATAGCAGTATTCCAGTCTTCGGGGATAGCTTCATCTATCCAGACTAGACTCAGTAGCCGGTGAATACATAGGACAAGATGGTCACCTCCGCATTTAAACAGCTCCGCCATGATTCCGTCATCTCCAGCGGCTTTACCATTCTTCTGAGTTTTGATAGCTTTCCTCACTTCGGCCAACGTAGGCGGATCAGTGGAAACAGAGTAAAACCCTTCGAACTCCATGGGTGGGTGCTGGACAGCGGCCCCATTAGTTGGCGGATTTAGTAAGCAGCTGAAATGACGTTTCCATTCATTAAGTTTTTCCTCGGGTTCACTGATTGGCTGCCCATTGTTGTCATTGATTTGTTCGCTTGGTCCAGCTTTACTACCCTTATCTTCTCGTAGCAATCGGAATAGCTTCTTCGAGTCTCCTACACGCATAGCCTGGTTCATCTCTGAGGCCCTGTTTTCCCAGTACTGGTTCAGATCCAGGCGTATTGACGTTTTCAGCTGCTGTTTTGCCGCTTTTCTCTGCGGAGGATTCATTCTGCCCTGATTGCTACGAAGGTTCTCCGCAGCACTGATGGTGGGCGCTGAAATCCAAGGTGTCTGACGTCGTCTGACCAGTCCTAGACAGTTATCCGCAGAGGCTGCAATACTGTCCTTCAGTAGGTAGAATGACCGTGTAAAACAAGGCTGCGCAGAAACTGCGCAGATTATGTGCGCAAAAAATTGTACGTGTCGTGTTTAGTATATATATTTTCCAAGTTTCATCCCCGTACCACTTTCCGTTAAAAAGTTGCCCCAAAATCGCTTACGAGAGTGATGTTTTTTCCGGTTTCTCGCTTTTGATGTCTCAGGGGATTTTGTAGCTTGAATAACTACAGATAGAAAAATTTTTGCCTATGAAACCCATATATATATTTTTGTAGTACAAATCAAAAATAAAAAAATAAGCTAGTTTTTATGCCTCCCGGGGCCGGAAAAAATTTTTGGCTGGGGGCCAAAGTCGACCAAAATGCTAAAATGGCCAAAAAGTATATATGCTTCAAAGGCGCCGTAATAAGTCAGACTGGGCTATATATGGGGCAACAAGGCCGCACCCAGGGGGGGGTTCAAGGGGTCTAGACCCCCCCTTTCGGGATGACTAAATGGAAAATTTTTGCTATTTTTATGGCAAAAACAGCTATTTTTAAAAAATTTTTGCGCCTTCGGCGCGATAATTTACAAATTAACGTCCAATGTACTGTTTTTGGGCAAAAATGCAAAAAATTTTCAAGTTCTGGGGGGCTCCGCCCCCCAGACCCCCCGTTGCATATTACCTTGGACCCCCCCTTTTCAAAATCCTGGGTGCGGGCCTGTGGGGCAATACTGACTATATGGTTAAACAGCACACATATCGGGGTCGTTCAAATGCTAGATGATTTTCCGTCTCTGTGCGTAATTTTTTCGGTACTGGCCGGCCAAAGTTGGTGAATTTTGGGTCGAACCTTGAACTTAATTTTTTCGCTTATTTTGCTACATGGGTGGCTCAATTATGTAGGGGCGCGATAGCGCCCCTACATAATATGGGTGTAAAGGCGTCTTCGCGGCCCCCTGGAGACCGTGTTGGCCTGGTGCCAGCTAATTAGAGGCCCGGGGGTGGTTACCATCGTAAACAACTCGAGTAGTACTACAAGTACCACCATACTTTTGGTTCCAATTCGAAATTTTGCACTAGGCGATAGTTACCGTGCGTTTGTTTTTTTTCTGAGTAAATAATGCTTTTTGGGAATGCATTTTAAGGCTAAGTGTTGGAACGATGTAGGCATTTTGGACCCATACTACTATTATATGTTGGTAGACAGGATCCCCCCATGCTACCTTTTTGGTCATTTTGGCACCTGGCCAATTTTGGCTCTGTGCCAAGGTCCCAAAGTCGGACTTTCGCTATTTTCCGCAAATTTTGGTCACACTTTTCTAGAACTGGGTAGAAGCTGGAGACTGAGGTTTAGTATCTTTTGTTGAAAATTACCAGTAGGGGTGCATAAAGTAACGAGGGGGATTTTTTAATTTTGCTCCCTAGATTTCAGGAGGTGGGCCCAAACTTTGCATTTTTTGGCCTGTTTGGGCGAAAAGTTTCGAAGTCCCACTTTTACTAGAAATGGCCTAAAAGTCACTAAAAATGGCGTTTTTCGGCCTTGGGGTGGTACCCATATATAGTAAATCGGGGTCGCTGAAAACGATGAGAATACTGCCGAAACCGCCGGAAGTGACCACTGGTCAGCATGGCTCCCGTGGTTCCTCGCCCAGGGTTGGGAAAACGTTGGGAAAACTCACTCTAAACAGCGTTTTTCGGCGTTTTGGTCAGGGGCAAATATAGTAAATCGACTACGCTCGTTTAAATGGGCATATCGCCGAAACCGATGGAAGTGACCACTGGTCACTACAGCCTATAGGGCCTATTGACCACTGGTCAAACGGCCTAAAACTGCGTTTTTCGGCGTTTTGGTTGGGGGCATATATAGTAAATCGACTACGCTCGTTTCAATGGGCATATCGCCGAAACCGACGGAAGTGACCACTGGTCACTACAGCCTATGGGGCCTATTGACCACTGATCAAACGGCCTAAAACTGCGTTTTTCGGCGTTTTGGTCGGGGGCATATATAGTAAATCGACTACGCTCATTTCAAAGGGCATATCGCCGAAACCGACGGAAGTGACCACTGGTCACTACAGCCTATGGGGCCTATTGACCACTGATCAAACGGCCTAAAACTGCGTTTTTCGGCGTTTTGGTCGGGGGCGTATATAGTAAATCGACTACGCTCATTTCAAAGGGCATATCGCCGAAACCGACGGAAGTGACCACTGGTCACTACAGCCTATGGGGCCTATTGACCACTGGTCAAACGACCTAAAACTGCGTTTTTCGGCGGTTTGGTCGGGGGCGTAAATCGACTACGCTCATTTCAATGGGCATATCGCCGAAACCGACGGAAGTGACCACTGGTCACTACAGCCTATGGGGCCTATTGACCACTGGTCAAACGGCCTAAAACTGCGTTTTTCGGCGTTTTGGTCGGGTTCATATATAGTAGATCGACTACGCTCGTTTCAACGGGCATATTGCCGAAACCGATGGAAGTGACCACTGGTCACTACAGCCTATGGGTCCTATTGACTAAAACCGAGGTCTAGTATTTTTTGTTGGAAATTACCAGTAGGGGTGCATAAAGTAACGAGGGGGATTTTTTAATTTTGCTCCCTAGCTTTCAGGAGATGGGCCCAAACTTTGCATTTTTTGGCCTGTTTGGGCGAAAAGTTTCTAAGTCCCACTTTTACTAGAAATGGCCTAAAAATCACTAAAAATGGCGTTTTCCGGCCTCGGGGTGGTCCACATATATAGTAAATCGGGGTCGCTGAAAACGATGAGCATACTGCCGAAAACGCCCGAAGTGACCCCTGACCCGCAGCGGCCTGCGGACCGCGGGTCCGGTGGGTGTCAAAATTGAAAGTCTTCAAACGTGGGCAAGTTTGGTATCAAATGAAAACTCTTGATGATGAGACAAACAACTTTCGTCATTATACCACCCACAAAAAGTGGCTCCATCGACCTGTGGGTGGGTGCCCCACCCACAGTGAGTCTGGTGTGGATCAAAAATGAAAGTCTTCAAAAGTGGGTTTTGGTTTTGGGCATATATAGTAAATCGACTACGCTCGTTTCAATGGGCATATTTTCGAAGCTAAATACGATAGGCATACTATCGAAGTCGGTAGATGTGACCCCTGACCACGGAAACCTGAAATGATTGTTAACTGGATCACTGCTGTCATGGCTTACTGAGTCTTATTTGCTGGTTGTGTATAGTTTATATGCTTACACAAATGGCGTAATGCCATGATGCAGTAGACGCTTGGAGGAGAATCTTTAAAAGGACAGAAGGACAAGAAACAAAAATGCTCCTCTGGAGCATGAAAAAAGTAATATGGGTGATGGTGAGGTTGCAAAATCAAGAGAGGACTAGTCTTTAAAATGGTTAATATGGGGCTAGGTTCGAAAATAGAAGAGGACTAGGTTGTGGGCGAATTAATATGGGCACAGCTTCGCCGAACAACCCATATTCGCGGGATTTCACGCTTCGTCCTAGCCTTTGTCGCATACAGAGCTATCAATATCAGTCAGTAATAAGAAATTTAAGAAGTTGTATACATACTCATTGAATACAGTTGTTTGCATATATGTATACTCTGTTAGACTAGCTAGGAATGCGTATGTGCGTAAATTCATCATTTGGTCGGGTTGAACTGCGTCAAGCAACGAGAAGAGATCTAAGACATGGGGCTAAAGCTATTGGGTCAAGCAGGGGGGAAATAGAAGGTCAGAGTCCTAAGATTACTCTGGAAATATAAATTTTCCGTATAAATGAATAAAACGCACTGGTCAGTATAAAGAAAAAGTTCGATTAAAGCTCGAATATGTAGCAGTAGATTATTTATGCATTGCACTATAAACTAAACGTAGCGTGGATGGATATGCATACTGATATACATTTATAAACCGCGAATATGGGTTGTTCGGCGAAGCTGTGCCCATATTAATTCGCCCACAACCTAGTCATCTTCTATTTTTGAACCTAGCCCCATATTAAGCATTTTAAAGACCCGCCCCAAAAGGGGAACCACACGGGCTATGGTATCGGGCGCGTCCCCCTGTGCGAATGGGGGAACGCCACATCGTGGGGCACCTGCGATGTGGTACCTGTACACCCTTTTGGGTCAGGCGTGCACAATAGCCCCCTGCTTTGCTCAGGTTGGGTTTCAGTGCTTGCCTCTGTGGTAGGCGCTGCCAACGGCGCTTCCTGCCGACGGCGGGGAAGAGGGGAGGTTGAGGCTGGGCTTGCTGCGCTGTCTGGCGGACGGCTCTTAAGGCTAACCTGGCTTCCCTCCTTGACGCCCTGCTGTTAGGTGGGGGTGGGAGGAGCCGGGACGTGGCTGCTGCTGTGGCTGTCTCTGTCGTTTGTGGTGCGTGGGGCCCGGCTGCGGGTTGTGGGTAGCTGAGTGGCGGAGACTGGACTGTCTGGCGGACTGTCATCACGTCGACGCTATCTTGGTGGCCTGCGGCCTGTAGTCGGGTTGCATGCGCTGCGCACGGTGGGGGCAGGGGGGCAGGTTCCTGAAAACCTGGCCTCAGATATGGCAGGCCCCCGCTGTCATCTCTTCTGTTTACTCCCATTTTTAAGTTGACAGCGGATTTTAAATACTTTTTATATATATACCCATCAAAAACTAAAATTTTTATACGGCCCCGGTTAATTTGCCGGTTTTATTATTGTATCCCTGAGAATCCAGGGTAGATTAGAGGTTAATTCCTTGGCCTGGCTCTAAACATGCTTAGAGTCTGATAGAACACCCGTTCCTCCGTAGGGGTTAATGATTCGGAGGCTCCCTTTTCTCAGCGGGGAGTTCATCTTAGCTGGGAACTCTCTTTCCCCGGTGGAGAGTATACTAAACACCGGGGACTGCGTAGCACTTTGGGACAATTATGCGCTGATCCCAGGTGAAGATGGTATAACCGCATGCATACTGAAGGCTGGAGGTGAACCTATGATCAATCAGCTCACTCGACTCGTTCAGAAAATCTGGATGACGGAAATCCTCCCGTCTGACTGGAAAACAGCAGTTCTTGTGCCACTATATAAGAAAGGCAGCAAGACTGATTGCAAGAACTATCGTGGCATTTCTCTGTTAGATGTCGCCTACAAGATCATGGAGGCCATCATCCTAGACCGAATTCGCCCTGCTGTAGATCCTTATCTTCTCGTGAACACCAAGGTGGCTTCCGCCCAGGCCGTGGCACGGTTGACCAGATATTCGCGCTGCGTCAAATAATGGAGCTAAGACACGAGTACCGACAGCCCCTGCTGGTAGCGTTTGTTGACTTCAAGGCCGCATTTGATTCTATTGACCGTTCTCGCATGTATGAAATCCTTACTCATCACGGTTTGCCCTACAAGATCATATCATTGATCAGACAAATGTACGATCAAAGCAAGGGTGCCGTCCGAATAGGCACTTCTCTGACTGATCAATTCCCAGTTAATACAGGAGTCAAACAGGGGGCTTTGTTGTCACCGCTACTGTTCAACCTAGTTCTAGATATGGTGCTCCGTAAAGCACTGGTGGGCTGTAATGGTGTATGGCTAGGTCAGGGCGAAGGCTTAACCGATCTAGACTACGCAGACGACATCGCCCTGCTCGCCGAATCTCCTGCGGATCTAAATCTGATGATGGACAGGATGGACTACTATGCTTCCACCGTTGGTCTTCTGATTAGCGCGGAAAAGACTAAGGTTGTTCGGTCAGCCTCGGCTGATCAAACCCCAATCTTCCTGCGGGGTCAAGCGCTGGACACTGTTGATGAATTCAGCTATATACTTGGGCAGCTTTGTCAGGGCCGATGGCAGTCCTACCCATGAAATTAGATCCAGAATCGCTAAGGCTGAACACGTGTTTTCAACCATGACTGACTGCCTATGGAGAGACGACCGAATAAGCCTGCGAACAAAGGTGAAAGTATACCTGGCAGCTGTCCGACCAGTGTTGCTGTACGCATGCGAAACATGGCCAATCAAAGTTAACGACCTTGCACGTCTTCAGGCCTTTGAATTCCGCTGTTGGCGACGTATACTTAAAATCAGTTACCTTGACAGGGTCACTAACCGGGAAGTTATAACCCGCATCCAAGCTGGGTCGCTGTGCTCTGAAGAATTGCAAAGGCGCAGGCTAAAATATCTTGGCCATATCTGGGCTTATTCTAGTGGGGGGGGGGTGGCCCCCCCCATAAACACCCTTCCCCCCAAAAAAATCGCCCCCCCCCAAAATCGCCCCCCCCCAAAAAAAGTGGGCGCCCCTTTTGGTACCAAATTTTGCCCTGAAAAAATAGCTCAGAAGGCCAAATTTTCAAAAATTTTCCGGCCTCGCCGGAGATTTTTACTCAATTTTTGCCCTTTTCAACACTAAATCTACTTATTTTTGCTATGAAAATCAACTTTTATAGTATATGCCAGGCACATAGCGCTATTTTTAGCATATTTTTCGAAAAATTTCGCCCCCCCCCAAAAATTCCTTGCCCCTCGGACCTTTGGGGGGGCCCCCCCAAGAAGCCACCCCCCCAAGAAAAAATCCCTAGAATGAGCCCAGCATATACTGCGCAGACCCATCTCTTTTCCTGCGAAGAGAGCATTACTGACAGAACCTCCTCCCCATTGGAAACGTCCTCCTGGCGGTATCCGATTGACGTGGCAAAGGACGATTCTGAAGGACCTGTCCTGTCTGGCCCTCCATCATATCTATCGATCCTGGTCATCCGATTGGAAGACGATACTCACGGATCTTGCTATGGATAGGCACCAATGGACTATCATGGTCAACTCTATCTCTGGAACAGCGGAGGGTCCTGCTCAGGCCTCCATATAAGCAAGCAAGCAAGCTGATCCCAACTCCGGAAGGAGCTCGAAAGGGCTACCTTATCGGATAAGGGTGATGCAAACTATGGTGGAGAGCGGAGTTTATGTGTGATATTCATACCTATTCTCCTGCTTTTCAAAGGTATTGCCATCCTTTGGTGGTGGGCTTAGTTCATGAGAAAAAGGTGACTTCTGTCTGTGTCTGTATTCGAGCTGATCCGTGTTTTTTGTTAGGATCCGTAGTCTTCATTTGTGAGTTGCTAAAGCCTTCTTTTATGATAGGCAGCAAATAGTCTGTTTCGGTATAAGTGGGTATGTACCCGAACAGTTTTTGTAGAGCTTGGTAGGGCTCTTTTAGTTATTCCGGTATATATATATATTTAACCTTGTTCAGTAAATTGTTGTGTACTGTTTTGCTGTATGTAATTGTACGGTAATCTGTTGCATTGTGCAGTGTAATGTGCTGTAATGTACGAATTGTATTATGTAATGTAATGTGCCACATGTGCGACCTCGGCATCGACGGACTGGTTCCGGATGCAGCCTTCGATGAATGGACTCTGTCAGACACCTGGCTTTTTCCTACAGGGGGGGGGGGTGCCGGCCCCCCCCCCCAGACTTGGGTCGCCCCCCCCCAGAATCGCCGCCCCCCAGGATTCGGGCCTTCCCCTCCCAGAACTTTTAAGTGCCCGGAAAAATAGGGTTTTGAGGGTAAATTTTGAAAAATTTTTCCGGCTTCGCCGGATTTTAAGACATTTTTAAGCATTTTTTAGCTATTTTAAGCTTAAATTTAGGTTAAAAATAGTTAATATTTTAGCTCAGTAGCAAAAAATAGCTATTTTTAAGCATTTTTCGAAAAATTTTCTCCCCCCCCCAGAAATCCGTGCCCCCCCCAGACCTGGGGGGGGACCGCCCCCCAGACTTCCCCCCCCCAGAAATTTTTGCCTAGGAAAAAGCCAGGACACTACGGACTTTTTACTTAACCGGGACGCAAAGCCTCAAAGTGAGGCATCACAGTGGGAAGTCTATCCTGCTGGAGTTGACCTATGGTTCCCATGGGTCGACTGTCCCGAACCCAAAGTAACCCAAAGTAAGTAAGTAAGCATTTTAAAGACTAGTCCTCTCTTGATTTTGCAACCTCACCATCACCCATATTACTTTTTTCATGCTCCAGAGGATCGTTTTTGTTTCTTGTTTTCACATACAAAGGTTTTTTGGGACGGAGAATCGATTCCCGCTATCAGTTTTGCTGCCCGAGTAACCCAAGTTGCTGGGCTGGTTGTAGCTTTAGGTTGTAGTTTGTAGCTTGAATACCTACAGAGTTTTTTGCCTATGAAACCCATATATATATTCTTGTAGTATATGTATCATGGGGTAGCTCGGAGAGCACCCCATAATATGAGCTAAAACGGTCAAATGCAGCCTTTGAAAACGTTAATTAAGCAAAACTAATTAACGGTAAGGAGTTGAGAGCTAAAATTTGCATTTCTGAAATCTCCAGGCCAAGAGCTTTCGAATGATACCAAACTTGCCCGGAAAAAATGAACTTTGAAAAAATCGACTTTTCTGACCACTTTGTATGTGTGGTTTTTTTTTCTGTTGTGTTCGTCCTTTACGCTTTTGTACAATTTTGTGTCCAACGGATTTTTCACATGGCTTACGGTGGTAACCTTTACCTATTATTATCTTGTTAGCATAACCATGAACCTGTTCACTATTGATAATTTTTGCCCAATTTTGCTCCTAGCGATTTTTACAGACTGTCAAACATGGGGTTGCGAAGCGTTTGGACTTAGAAATTTTTCGAGGCCCCAACATAGAAAATTGTCAAAAAGTCGCCTAAAATAGCGTTTTTCGGCCATTTGGTGGTGCGGATATATAGTAAATCGGGGTCGCTGAAAACGATGAGCATATCGCCGAAACCGACGGATGTGACCCTCGGGCTGCATGGCGCCCGTGGTTCCTCGCCCAGGGTCAAAGTTGGGAAAAGTCCCCAAAAACAGCTATTTTCAGCCATTTGGTGGTGCCCATATATAGGAAATCGGGGTCGCTGAAAACGATGAGCATATCGCCGAAACCGACGGATGTGACCCTCGGGCTGCATGGCGCCCGTGGTTCCTCGCCCAGGGTCAAAGTTGGGAAAAGTCCCCAAAAACAGCTATTTTCGGCCATTTGGTGGTGCCCATATATAGGAAATCGGGGTCGCTGAAAACGATGAGCATATCGCCAAAACCGACGGATGTGACCCTCGGGCTGCATGGCGCCCGTGGTTCCTCGCCCAGGGTCAAAGTTGGGAAAAGTCCCCAAAAACAGCTATTTTCGGCCATTTGGTGGTGCCCATATATAGGAAATCGGGGTCGCTGAAAACGATGAGCATATCGCCGAAACCGACGGATGTAACCCTCGGGCTGCATGGCGCCCGTGGTTCCTCGCCCAGGGTCAAAGTTGGGAAAAGTCCCCAAAAACAGCTATTTTCGGCCATTTGGTGGTGCCCATATATAGGAAATCGGGGTCGCTGAAAACGATGAGCATATCGCCGAAACCGACGGATGTGACCCTCGGGCTGCATGGCGCCCGTGGTTCCTCGCCCAGGGTCAAAGTTGGGAAAAGTCCCCAAAAACAGCTATTTTCGGCCATTTGGTGGTGCCCATATATAGTAAATCGGGGTCGCTGAAAACGATGAGCATACTGTCGATACCGTCCGAAGTGACCACTGGTCAGCATGGCTCCCGTGGTTCCTCGCCCGGGGTCAAAGTTGGGAAAACTCACTACAAACAGCGGTTTTCGGCGTTTTGGTTGGGGGCATATATAGTAAATTGACTACGCTCGTTTCAATGGGCATATTGCCGAAACCGATGGAAGTGACCACTGGTCACTATGGCCTCGGGGGCCTATTGACCACTGGTCAAATGGCCTAAAACAGCGTTTTTCGGCGTTTTGGTCGGGGGCATACATAGTATATCGACTACGCTTGTTTCAATGGGCATATTGCCGAAACCGATGGAAGTGACCAGTGGTCACTTCGGCCTAGGGGACCTATTGACCACTGGTCAAACAGCCTAAAATAGCGTTTTTCGGCGTTTTTGTCGGGGCATATATAGTAAATCGACTACGCTCGTTTCAATGGGCATATTGCCGGAACCGACGGGAGTGACCACTGGTCACTACAGCCTATGGGGCCTATTGACCACTGGTCAAACGGCCCAAAACTGCGTTTTTCGGCGTTTTGGTAGGGGGCATATATAGTAAATCGACTACGCTCGTTTCAATGGGCATATCGCCGAAACCGACGGATGTGACCCTCGGGCTGCATGGCGCTCGTGGTTCCTCGGCCAGGGTCAACGTTGGGAAAAGTCCCCAAAAACAGCGGTGGGTGGGTCCTGTGTGGGTCAAAATGAGATCGAATATGCTGCCAGGTACTCTACAACAATACCAAAAATGGAAGAAGACAAGTAGGAAAAATGCTCCTTGCAGTCGCATGTAAAATGCAATATGAGCTAAGGGCAGCATTTAAATACGTAAAAGACAAGAGTTAAAATACTTAATATGAGCCAGCATCTAAATGGGTGGAAGACAAGATTCAAAATGCTTAATATGAGCCAGCATTTAAATGTCTAAAAGACAAGATTTAAATGCTTAATATGAGCAGCTCGCTTTCTCGGGCTCATATTGACGCCTTCAAGCTTGTAAGTAAACCTCAAGGTACTCAGTGAGGGTCAAGAAATGTCGACTAAAATGTACATATATACACATCTCCTGACCTAAACGCCTCTATTAGTCGCTAAAGACAACTGCAGGAACTGTCAGATCCTTATTCAGCACGTAATCGTAATAACGTTATAGCTCTAGCCCCGCATATTATAGCGCTTGTTATATTACGTTATATATAGTTTAGCTTACATACTAGTGCGATTTCAGCTGGCAGCTTGCTATAACTGACTTCTGAAAAAGATGAGCTGGACTGTAAAAACAGAAATAAGCTGACAAGTAATACGTTTTCGAAATAAAAGCGTTTGTTTTAATTAAATTGCTAAGAGTAATCTTGTGGTTAGACAAGTTGACAAATAAATAGGAATTTGACGCATGTCACATTGGCGAAAATAACGGGCCTTGAAGGAGTCATTTAAGTGGCTGCAAAATGTGGCGTCAATATGAGCCCGAGAAAGCGAGCTGCTCATATTAAGCATTTAAATCTTGTCTTTTAGACATTTAAATGCTGGCTCATATTAAGCATTTTGAATCTTGTCTTCCACCCATTTAGGTGCTGGCTCATATTAAGTATTTTAACTCTTGTCTTTTACGTATTTAAATGCTGCCCTTAGCTTATATTGCATTTTACATGCGACTGCAAGGAGCATTTTTCCTACTTGTATATATATACAAATCAAAAAAAAGAAAATAAGCTAGTTTTTATGCCTCCCGGAGCCGGAAAAAATTTTTGGCTGGGGGCCAAAATCGGCCAAACGCTAAAATGGCCAAAAAGTATGCTTCAAAGGCGCGTATGAGCCTCGTTGTAGGACAGGCTCATATGTTAAGCGGTTGCAACTTGTTTTCCTTAATTTACAACCTCCCAACCTCCCTACGTAACACATATGTATTTTACAGGCTAGTTTTTGCTTATGTACAACCTGCCTACGAAGACTCATATGTATGTTACATGCGACGAAGGAGCACTTTTTGTTCTTGTACATATACGTAAGTAAGGGAATTTTAGCAATTTGTCGCTACTTTTTGGTAATTTTTTGAAATATTTCGAATTTTTAGTTACAGATTTTCAAAAATTTAGGTAGAAGTTTGACAATTTTTAGGGAGGAATTGGCCGAAACACAGTTTCGCCGGAAATTTTGGTTGGGGGGCAAACTTCGGAAATTTGGCGTTCGACCATCGAAATGTGATGGGGAGTGGAGTATTATACCCCCGACCCGAACCCAGAAAAATTTCAGAAAATACAAAAAGGCCTAAAAACACAAAATTCTCTATATTTTAACACTTTTTCTATCAAAACAAGCCTTGTTTCTATCGTTTAGGCGTTTTTACACCGTTTTCAAGCGATTTTAAACCAAAATTTGGGAAAAGTTTTGTGAAAAATTACCATTTTCTGCCAAAATTTGCTTACTTTTTGGGTCCAGAATTAGTTCGGCGGTTCGGGGGGGGGTAGCCGAAAGTTGGGGAGTTTATATATATATATATATATATATATATATATATATATATATATATACAGTCCCCCTGACTAGCGTAGCCAGAAAAAAATTTCGGGGGGGGGGGAATGCAAAATTTTGTCGGGGGGTCTGGGGGGCGAAGTCCCCCAGAAGCTGAAAAATTTTTCTATTTCGTGACCTTCGTGGAATTTTTACAGAGCATTCGTTGAAATTACAATAATATTTAAGGCGCAGTGCGTGTTTGTGCACCCAAGTGATGCAGAAGGTGGTTACAGTACACCAAATAGGGTAATTGGTACTCATTTTTAGTGCGAAACACGTATTATAATGGTGTAGTAAACTTATTTCGCGCCGAAGGCGCGAAAATTTTTGAAAAATGGTCGTTTTACACATGGCAGGAAAAAATTCCTGGGGGGCAACACAATTTCGGGGGGAAATTCCCCCCATCCCCCCCTGGCTACGCGCCTGGTCCCCCTTACCCAAAGAAAACTATGGTCTCTGGGAGGGGGTAAATCTTGGAAGGTTGGTGGTCGATCCCGAAATGTGATGGGGGCACCATAGTTTCCCTGGAACTTTGGGTCTCGGGGGGGGGGGGTAAATCTTGGAACATTGGTGGTCAAACCCCGAAATGTGATGGGGGTACCCCACGAACTCCCCCCCCAGAATTTGGACCTCAGAAATTTCAAAAAAATTACAAAAAAGTGGAAATTTTCTAATTTCAACCCTTTTTCCTTCAAAATAAGGCTTGTTCTTACCGTTTTAAGAGTTATTACACCATTTTAAAGCGATTCAACGCCAAAATTTGAGAAATATTTTTCAAAAATTAAAATACCATTTTAGCCTAATTTAGCTAAATTTTTGGGGCCAAAAAGTGCTGGGGGGGTTCGGCTAGTGGGGTAACCAAAAGTAGGGGGGGAGGGAAAGTAAAAAAATTTGGGAGGGGGTAAAGTTGGTCGAAAATTTTGGGGGTATCTCCCCTCGGTTCCCCTACATTTCGAATACTGACATTTGGTATACTTGCATTTCGTATAATGACATTTGGTATACTGACACTTCGTATATATACTTTTTGTTTCTCATATACTTACATTTCGTATACGCACAATTAAAATTTTTTAGCTCATCAACGATGATGGACGATTTGGGTAAGGACAAGTGGGTGGACGAGGCGGATAAGTTTTTGCTAAATTTACGCTTATTTTTCCTTTTCAAAGATGTTTAAACTCCTGGCAGCGCCCACCACAGACCGCCCAAATTTTTCTGAAGTCCGCCCCCCCCCCCCGAGAAAAAATATTCTACGTGCGCCACTGCCGACTGCTAACCGCTGACGCAATGATGCAAGCTGTAAGACGCGAGTGACGTAGTACGTAGTACCACTTCTTTTCCAACAGCTTTTCGTTTTACATGGTGAAAAGTTGGGTCAAAACTTCCCGCTAGTTTATGTTCTTATGTCAGGGAAAAGTATGGATATATACGTTCGGGTTATGGAAACAATTGTGGAGAAATGTGCTGCACTTGGGCATATTATATATACCGGTATATATACCGTATATACAATCTAGCCCCAACGACAACTCTAACAACTGACTTTGAGCAGGGTATGATACAAGCATTTAGACACGTTTTCCCTGGGACAGATGCATATTTTCGTTCTATTGCACATCTTACCAACCAGTAGTGACAAGTACGAGCTTCAAAATGAGCCATAAAACGCCTCTCTAGCACTTAGGGTTGGTGAGAAATTTTCGACCAAACCGATGGGAAAAAACCCAATGCGGGAAAAAACCAATAGGCGGGGTAAAAACCCAGCCGAATTTTTTGCAGGGAGCATGCCAGAACAGTTTTGACTATACCATTCGAAAGAGCGGGTCATTTTTAGTATATACATCTACATCAAAAATATCAATATTTTTGCAAAAATTCGTGTCAAATTGACTTTTGAAAATTTCGTATGTTTAACACGTAAACATTAAATGGGTCGTAGGTGGGTCTGTAATTTTGGGTGTTCACGTTTTGGGCTGATACTTGATATATATGTAGGGAAATTTTGGAAATTTTTGAAATTTGCTTAATTTCTGCAGTTTAATCATCCTATCACATAGAAAACGTGTTTTTATTGCATTTAAAGCCAATCTCGACCTATTTTAGTGAAAAAATAGCCATTTTTTCGAAATTTGTGTTTTTTCCCGCACATGGGTTTTTCCCGCCGAGTCTAGGTCATCCCCAGGTCGCACCACAGGTACTAAAGCCAAATTGCACGCACGATCGTGAAGTTCGAGACATATCCTCTGTGAAGCTGTAACCCGTTTTGGGCTAGTCTTTCTAGTAGTTCAGGTTGCCCCCCAAAGTTGACCCTGTCTGACCTCCATGTTGGGACCAAAAATTCCAAAATTTTCAAAGTTCCAAAAAATTTGTTGAGAGGCAGCGGGAGCTACAATAATACACCTTCTAGGGTAGTTTTGGACGCTCTTTAAGATAGGCTATTAAAATCCGATCTAGCTCATATGGGTGACTCACACTGGCGGTGGGTTTTTCCCCGCATTATCGGACTGGTTTTTCCCGCCGCGCTATATATAAAAATATATAAAAAGTATACGTATATATCACTGGCGGATCCAGGATTTCGTGACGGGGGGGGCGGTAAAATTTTTCCAGCGGAAGGTCTGGGGGGCGGAGCCCCCCAGAAGTTGAAGAAATTTTTTGTTTTTGCAATAAAATCGGTCTTCGGATCTTTAATTCTTTTTATACTGAAGAACTGAACAAATTTTTTAAAATTGTTGACATTTTTAGGCAAAAATCGTAATTTTCTCCGAAAAATCGCATGCATTTCAAGCTTTTTCTTTACAAATGCAATAAATATGCGGTTAAAAATTAGACAATTCGCGCCGAAGGCGCGAAGTTTTTTGGTTTTTTGCCCTTTTTCCTCTTTCTCTCCTTAATTTGTCCTACCTTCGAATCGCGACGGGGGGGGGGCGGCCGCCCCCCCCCCCTGGATCCGCCCCTGGTATACAGTAGCGTAGGTACAAAAAATTTTCAGGGGGGGCGGTTTTGACCGAGGACTTTTAAAGGAGGGGGGGGGTAAAATTTTCTATTTTTGCGTAACGATTACATACACACTGTGTATATCATAGGGGTCGCGGCAGCGACCCCTATAATATGTGTGAAAAGTGGCTGGAGACAGTGTAAAATAAGCTGCGCAGAAGCTGCGCAAAATCCTGCGCAGATCCTGCGCAGATTTCATGCGCAAATTGTAGAGCACATCGAGTTTAGTATGTCTGTGAAATTTCAACCCCGTATCACTTACCGTTAAAAAGTTGCGCCCCGGACCGGTTATGGCGGCGATGTTTTTTTTTTTTTCCGGTTTCTCCTATTTGATGGTTGTATTGTACATAATGTTCGCCGCTTTCACGTGATCTGCAGCGGTGGGCCAACCTAAAGGGCTATGGGGTCTAGTAGTACCCTCTAAAGAATTTAAGAATCACAACTTTTTTTGCGCCGCAGCTGCGCCACAGCGCCGCAGTGGCGCCGCAAAGTCGGCTCATAGCGAAAAGTGACCATTTTTGTGGTCGTCGCTCAGGTCGAACGTTACGAACTGGAGCTGATTTCTTTTTATATTCAGAAATTACATATATTGAACTAACTAACGGTCCAGGTTGCGTTTCTCTATCACTTCCCTAGCGACCACAGAGGCCCGTCAAAGATGGCGAAAATTCGAAAATGAAAAATCGAAATTTCTCGCTATCTATTTAACTTTGAAAGCTCAAATCTTCCATACAATGGTTTTCTGGCACGGAGAATCGATTCCCGCAGTCAGTTTTACCGTCAGACCCACCCATCTTGCTGGGCTGGTTCCACTTTGCCGTCGGGAGGGTCAAGTCGGAAACCGCTTCCTGGAGGTCCATAGTAGGCTCTACCTGGCCTCTCAAAACTTTGTCTATAGGGGTTTTCTGGTGTGCCCAGCTCATTCCCGGTGTCCGTTTTGCCGTCTGACGTACCTATTTTGCTGGGCTGGTTCTACTTTGCCGTCTGGAGGGTCCGGTCGGTACCGACTTCCGGGAACATCATATAGGACTGTACATAGCCTCTCAAAACATTGTCTATAGGGGTTTTCTGGTGCGCCCAGCTCATTCCCGGTATCCGTTTTGCCGTCCGACCCACCCATCTTGCTGGGCTGGTTCCACTTTGCCGTTTGAAGGGTCAGTCGGGTGGGAGGGTCAAATGATCGAAAATAAAGTTTCTCAAAAGTGGTCAAATTTGGTATCAAATGAAAGCCCTAAGTGAGCTGAGCAACTTTTGTCATAGAACTGCATGCTCAAAGTGGCTGTAGAGTGCTGTGGTGGGGTGGGGTGGGGACTTAGGCGATTTTCGGTCAAAAATGAAATTTCTCAAAAGTGGTAAAATTTGGTATCAAATGAAAGCCCTAAGTGAGCTGAGCAACTTTTGTCATAGAACTGCATGCTCAAAGTGGCTGTAGAGTGCTGTGGTGGGGTGGGGTGGGGACTTAGGCGATTTTCGGTCAAAAATGAAATTTTTCAAAAGTGGTCAAATTTGGTACAAAATGAAAGCCCTAAGCGAGCTGAGCAACTTTTGTCATAGAACTGCGTACCCAAAGTGGCTGTAGAGTGCTGTGGTGGGGTGGCGTGGGGACTTAGGCGATTTTCGGTCAAAAATGAAATTTTTCAAAAGTGGTCAAATTTGGTACCAAATGAAAGCCCTAAGTGAGCTGAGCAACTTTTCCCATAGAACTTCACACCCAAAGTGGCTGTAGAGTGCTGTTGTGGGGTGGGGTGGGGACTTAGGCGATTTTGGGTCAAAAATAAAATTTTTCAAAAGTGGTAAAATTTGGTATAGATCAAATGAAAGCCCTAAGTGAGCTGAGCAACTTTTGCGGTGTCGGATTTATGCCTTTCTCAACCGGAATTTAAAGGATAGACATAGGCCCAACACACATATTATCCCCTTTTGTGCGGAGCATTTTTGTTACTTGTATTATATATACTTCAATTTGTCCTATTAATTCAAAAGTCTTCTATGGTTCGTGTTTTGACTTGTTACAATTGAAAGCGATACCCTAAGTCCCAGACGGGGGGTCTGGGGGGCCCGAGCCCCCCAGAAGTTGAGAAAATTTTTAAATTTCGCAATGAAACGCTGTTGAAACATTTAATTTTTATAAATGATTTATCAATTGACTAACAACATTTTGTACTTTTATTTGCTATTTTCTACGTTTACTGTCTTGCCCGAAAACTGAAACCATTAGGAATAGGATGCCCCATTACGTAAGAACTGCGTATTCTGATGATATCAACCAATTATGCAAAGGCTGATGATGTTGGGAATAACGCTGATAACAGCAAAACTGCAAAACAACTTATATATACAAACATTTGTTAGCAAGCTTAATGAAAAATAATAATTTTGATAATCTAAATAGCCAAAATTCGCGCCGGAGGCGCGAAAATTTTTTAATGGTGTAGAAAATGCATCAATGTTGAGCTATATAATTTGAAGCATTAATGTATAATTTGTGTATGCTTCTAATAAAATTGAACGCCAGCGCGGGCGTAAAATTTTTCTTTTGCCCAATTTTTCAGGGGGGCAAGGCCATTATTTCGGGGAGGGCGGCCGCCCCCCCCGCCCCCCCCCGTATCTACGCTAGTGCTGGTATATATAGTATAACTCGGACTGGTTTTTCCCGCCGCGCTATATATAAAAATATATAATAAGTATACGTATATATAGTATACCAAATGTCTTATATACGAAATGTACGTAAGTATACGAAATGAACGGACACCCACCCTACGACCTCCGCCACCTGGTGAAACTGGACCGAAGGCCGATTTGGGGGGAGGGATTGGAAAATATTTTAATGGGGGAGGGTCGGCGACCATTCCATTTGGGGGAGGCCGGAGGGGGTCGGTCCCTCCCACCCCAGCGCACATACACACACACACACACACACACACACACATATATATATATGTATACGTATATATATATATATATATATATATATATATAGTGTAACGGGGATCTGGGCTGGGGGCCCCCTCTCCCCAGGGGGTGGGCCCCATAGTTTCCTTTGGTGTTGGGGGAGTTGGTGGATCCCCCCCAAATTGTTGACCAACTTTACCCCCTCCCAGAATTTTTGACATCCTCACACAACTTTCGGCTACCCTTGCCAACGTCGTTTTCGAGCTCCTTAGTTGGCATGTTTTAACCTCTGGTATCCTGGCTTTTTCCTAGGCAAAAATTTCTGGGGGGGAAGTTTGGGGGGTTCCCCCCCCCAGGTCTGGGGGGGGGGCTCGGATTTCTGGGGGGGGGGGGGAAGATAAATTTTTAGAAAAATGTCTAAAAATAGCTATTTTTTGCTGCTGAGCTAAAATATTCACTATTTTTAACTTAAATTTAAGCTTAAAATAGCTAAAAAATGCTTAAAAATAGGTAAAAATCCGGCGAAGCCGGAAAAAAATTTTCAAAATTTGCCCTCAAAACCCTATTTTTCCGGGCACTTTAGGGTAGGGGGGGGTTCTGGGGGGGGGAAGGCCCGAATCCTGGGGGGGGGGCGATTCTGGGGGGGGGGCCCACCACCCCCCCCCCCGGTAGGAAAAAGCCAGGTATCATGAATTGCGTCCTTTAAACTCTGGATGAATGGCTATTTCAGAACACTCTTAGAAATCTGCAAAGAAAAAAGCCAACCTGCTGTTAAATGCGTCGCCTCTAACATATACTTTATTTCAGTCAAAGCTTTGTTCAGATGATAATAACAACAATGACAGCGGATTCACATTCGCCTTTGGAGAACGATGGGCGTTTATCAGTATTATCAGAGAGTCAGGACGACGACTTATCCTCTAATGGTGGTGGTGGTGGTGGTTTTATTGATGGCCTGAACAGCGATCTACCAGGAGAAATGGAGTGTCCTTTGTGTAAAAATGTTTTGAAAGAGGTACGTACGAATAATCCTTAGGCATTGTTTCGTACATATACGTATATACTAGGTGATCGACGGGCACTGGGTATTTTGTCATCCAGATCATGCTCCTCTATTCTTGGTTAAAATTCAAACAAATGTTCTTCGATGGCAGAAACCGAATTTTTTCTTGTCGACTTTGTCAAATGTTATTGAATATTTATATATATGCCTTGTTACGGTCGAAATTTCAAATACATTTTCAGAAAATTTTCAAATATACATATACACATATACATATTTTTTGAAATTTTTCATGGTTTTTTTGCAAAAAGTTATAAGATTTATAGTATTTTCTCTGACGTCAACGTGATATATGCCCTGATAATTTTATCGGACGTGCCAAGGATTCTCGGCAAATTCAAAGCCACCCTTAAAAACAAGCCTCACCTCATTCGGGCACCATACATGTATACTTTACTATACCGTTTACAAATTTTTTCTGTTCTATTTTTAGCCTCGTGTCCTGTTCTGTCTTCACAGCTTCTGTGAGGCCTGTATTCTGAAGATGCTGAGCTCCCGTGAGAACACCCCGGCCAGTGGGATCAGCAACGGCGGTCTGGAGGAGGAACTGCAGCCGGTCAGTCGGTTTTCCGCCGGCGATCGTCCGCCGCCCGGCATCATTCGATGCCCAGTTTGTCAACAGGTACCACTTAGATTTCCTTCAAAACTGATAGTTGAATAAAGTACGTATATGCGTGCTAGGCTAGGCCTGCGCGTTCAAATTGTGAATGTGAGTGTGAAAAGTGAATTAGCAGGCCTTGAATCCGCTAGCAGGATACTTACGGTTTGGTTTGACTACGGGTGTCCACGTTTTGATTTTCATCTTTTGTGAGATTTCATTGTATTGTATTTCATTGATTTCATTTCATCATCCAGTGACATAAGGTAGGACCCTGGGCTAGTTCGAAGAAACTTCTGAGGGGAGGGGGCTTGTATCTTGAACCAAAATTTTCGAGGGGGCCATAAGCATAAATTAACGCAAATATTTTAAAAAATTTGAAGAAAAATTATCAATTTTTAGAAAAGCTTTCAAACTTTTGATCGATGTTTTGGAAAACCTAGAAAATTTTTTAAAATATTTCGGCGAAGCCAAAGCAGGTTTTTGTTAGTGAGCTAGAAATTAAAATTTTCAGCCTAAATTTAAGCTTGAAATATCAATGCTAAAAGGACCTAAAATCCGGCGGGGCCGAAAAATTTTTCATAATGTATAGCGCGGCGGGAAAAAAACCAATCCGATATGCGGGAAAAAACCCATCGCCAGTGTGAGTCACCCATATGAGCTAGATCGGATTTTAATAGCCTATCTTAAAGAGCGTCCAAAACTACCCTAGAGGGTGTATTATGTAGTTCCCCCTGCCTCTCAGCAAATTTTTTGGGACTTTGAAAATTTTGGAATTTTTGGTCCCAACATGGAGGTCAGACAGGGTCAACTTTGGGGGGTCACCCTGAACTACTGGAAAGACTAGCCCAAAACGGGTTACAGTTTCACAGAGGATATGTCTCGAACTTCACGATGGTGTATGCAATTTGGCTCTAGTGCCTGTCGTGCGACCTGGGGGTGACATAGACTCGGCGGGAAAAGTGCGGGAAAAAAACCCAAATTTCAAAATGAAATTTTTTTCTAACCATTAGCAGCAAAGGAAAACTTCATGCATTTCTTAGCTCAGTAGAGCCTCCTGATTAATTTGGTATAGAGTTTACCTAGGTTCGACCTTCTATGTGAGGTCCAGGTGGCCAAAATCTGAGATGGTGCCATTTCCGGCCAAATTTTCAAATTTCGCCAAAAACCGCTAATTTTTCACTAGGTCGGGTTTGGCTTTAAATGCAATAAAAACACGTTTTCTATGTGATAGGATGCTTAAACTGCAGAAATTAAGCAAATTTCAAAAATTTCCAAAATTTGCCTATGTTTTACGTGTTAAACATACGAAAATTTGAAAAGTCAATTTTACATGATTTTTTGAAAAAATATTGATATTTTATGATTCAGATGTACTAAAAATGACCCGCTCTTTCGAATGGTATAGTCAAAACCGTTCTGGCATGCTTGCAGCAAAAAATTCGGCTGGGTTTTTTCCCGCCCATGGGTTTTTTCCCGCATTGGGTTTTTTCCCATCGGTTTGGTCGAAAATTTCTCACCAACCGTAAGTGATAGAGACGTTTTATGGCTCATTTTGAAGCTCTTCGCAAGGCCTCATGGTAGTTATCGTTAGATTTTCGATTTGTCGCTTAATAAAAAAGTTACAGCCAAAATTCGAAAATTTGGGTTTTTTCCCGCCGCGCTATATGTACCCGCAAAATCTTTTTTCCGGGCACTTTTGCGTTCTGGGGGAGAAGAGGTCCGAGATTTAATTGAAAGGAGGGGGTTTTGACAAAATTTACACTTTTGTAACGGAGTATTGATAAAATACAACCCAAAAGGAGGGTATTTCAACCCCCAAATCCCCTCCCCTGGATATGCCCGGTGGGCCATCGCCCCTGTCGGAAAATGCCAAGCCGTTTGACATTATATAGGCCTGGTATGTGTTCAGTTACGCTTGGTCTGAAGATCAGAGATAAAGAACGTAATATGAATGGTCGGTTATGAATTTTTTACAAACCAAAACCTATCTTTTATGCATGTGCTATTTTTAGCCTTGTATTTTGTTGCAGGATAGTAATGTGGGCCCGGAGCCGCAGACTGTCCTTCTGCCGGACTACATTCGTCAGGCGGAACTGGAGGCGAAGGAAGTGGAACAGGGGAAGGTGTCCTGCACCAGCTGCAAGGCAGGCGAACGAGCGGTCGCCCAGTGCTGTGACTGTGTGATGGCCCAGTTCCTGTGTCAGAACTGTGTGCAGGCCCATCAGTACATGCGCTGTTTTGAAGGGCATAAGGTTTGTTGGACATAGACTCACTTAACTATTTCGTCAATTATGTACGTTTTTCCTATGTTTAACACAGAATTGAGAACGTTAGCAATTGGCAATTTCAAGTGCAAAAATATACTTAGCAGGCCGTTTTTATGCATTCGTACATACTCTTACTAAACGCGCTTGTTCTGCTTGGGTTCGGTGATAGATACTACCAAAATTTACTTAAGGTGCTGGTGTCCTTTTGTGCAGTGATTTTGTCGTGACTTTTCGAAACGCTATAATTTTCGCAATTTTGGGAGTTGGAAGGAGCTTTATACATCGTTTTAAAGCTTATAATCTGTACATTAACACGAGCTTAAGAAACTAGCAAAATTGACAAAAAATAGCAAAAAATTGCCGACATGCTGACATCTGACATACTGAATATAGACCAAAAATTTTTGAACATCGAGTTCTCAAAACTGTAGAATCGGCCAAAATTTCTTCTTGTGCCATGATATGAAGGAAATGTGGGCCGAGGGACATTTTTTGGATTTGGCTCAACAAGTATCAATACTCCAGAAAATCCGGCAAATGCGCGATGACACGAAATTTTGCAAATTTCTATTCAGTTTTCTCACAACTGGAGCTGTTTTAGCTCAAACCAAGAAAAATGTCCCTCTGCAATAGGGCGAATTTTCATTCAGCCAAAAATCACGCGAATCCATTGGTGTATCGATGTATATCGGTTGACGGTGTATCGATTGAGTATAAATAAGCCAAAATTGTCTGTAAGATTTGGCAGTAATTTTAAAAAAACCGATTTCTTCAAAAATGGCCATTTTTTACCCCAAAAGTTGTTTTTGGCTTATACTGCCTTAACCACTAGAGGTAGCTCAAAAGTTGTAAAAGCAAAAATGTTCATCTTGGTGCCCTCTTTCCAGCCATGACAACCAATCCGGTGTAGCCACTATGTACTGAGAGAATAAGGGCGAAAACCAAAACTTTCCTATCTTTGCACCTAAAAATCCGGGACTGGTCCCAGAATGTTAAAGAGCACGAAAATAATGTATTTAGAAAGTTTCATCCACTCATGAAGAATTGAAGAATTGAAGCTTGTACGGTCGAATTTACACAAAGCGATACCAGCACCTTAAGATACTGTCCGAAGTGATTGTCTTTAAATACGGTAATAATCACTCGTTTGGCCTTGTTTGCAGGTGGTCATGTTCGATGATCTGAAAGATGGGGAAATAGTTCCGAATGTGCACAAGCCTGTCTTTTGTCAGCAGCATCCTTCCGAACAGATGAAATACTACTGTGTCACCTGTCAGGTAAGTTACTGTAAACTTTGGGGGCGGAAGTGAAAAAAGGTAGGCCGTCAAAAAACCTAACCAGTGGTTTTAATTGGCGCTGTTTAGCTTTTTCCCTTGCAATACAAAGGTGTATTTCATAGTATTCATATCCGACTATTCTGTACGTATACGTAGATTTCAGCTATTGTATTATTTGTGCGTGTGCATGACTTGAAATTGTTCCATCCAACTGCAGAGATCGTAGCTATTGCGCAATATTTTGCAACAAAATGCTGAAATCTTTGCAGTGAAGTCACACAAAACATGCTGGATGTTAAACAAATATAGTTTCGTAGTTTTTCCTTAGAATACGCCTGTGTAAATATGCATCATGGAAGCAGGTGTTTACGTCTTTAGCTGGTATATACTTTTTATTGTTGCAGATGTATACGTCCAAAAAAATATGTTTGGGATAAAGGCAGCATAATTATCCTGCAGCTTCATAATTTTTGAAAGAAAAGTCTAACACTGTATCGTCTTTTTGTTTTCTTACACACTTTTTGATCATATTGTTTGTAATAAGTACGTATACATTAGTTTTGTACCTATTTCAGTTCCCAGTTTGCAATGAGTGTATGGTGGTGACTCATAAGCCTCCCGATCACAAGCATGACAAGATTGGACGCGATATGGTGGACAAGTTGCGCAGCGAGCTGAATCGACTCCTCAGTGAAAGTCGAGCTAAGGTAAACATTTTGACATAAGGGATGCCCCCTTTGTACTGCGCTTTGAAGCTAAGCTGTATATACCACAATAATGACCAGTTGAATTTTAGTGGACCAGCAATCATTGATTGATTTGTGTGCTAATATAATATCTCAATAGTTTCTAATCTAATTACCATTCAATCTAATCTAATCTTATCTGAATATTTGATAGTTTGGTTAATGCTTGTTTCGTGGAAGTGCTCTGCTCTCATAATTTGCATTAAAACAGGAATATTATGAAGTTAGTAAGCGTTTTCTTTACAGGCATATTCGTAAAGGATACAAGGCATTAATCATAGGAAAAACAATGAAAAACGTCTGATCTGCAGTCACTAAAACAATGCCTTAGCCCAAAACAGGACAAATACTATGGAGGACGCTGTTATTAGAAGGGGTGTGGAGGAGAGTAGTTAGAATTTAAATACCCTTTGTTTATTAATTTCCCCACTTTAACACTCTAACCTCGCCCACCGCTCCTTTTTGTATTTGTAGGTATCAGTCTGCGAGACGGCCACCTCACGTCTGGACGGAGAACTGGGCCAACTCCAGAGCCGCCTGGATGGGGTCAAAGCCACCGTTGAGCGCGTCTTCGACGAGTATCGAGATCTGCTCTCCTCCGCCCAGTCTGATCTGTTGGATCAGCTGGATCAGATCCACTCTCGTCAGGAGCATCAGATCATGGATACGTCCCGCGCTCTGAACATCATGGTTCAGCGTATCACAGATGCGTGCAAGTGTGTATTTTTCTGTTACGTTACGACACGTGTTATCTATTATGTAGGGGCGCGATAGCGCCCCTACATAATATGGGTGTAAAGGCGTCTGCGCGGCCTCCTGGAGACCGTGTTGGCCTGGTGCCAGCTAATTAGAGGTTCGGGAGTGGTAAAAATGTTACCATCGTAAAGTACTCGAGTAGTACTACAAGTATCACCATACTTTTGGTTCGAATTCGAAACTTCAAATTTTTGCACTTAGCAACAGTTAGTTTGCGTTTGCTTTTTTTTCTAGGTGAATAACGCTTTTCGGAAGTGCATTTTCTAGCGAAGTGTTGGAACGTTGTGGGCATTTTGGTCCAATACTACTGTTATATGTTGGTAGACAGTATCCCCCCATGCTACCTTTTTTTGGTCATTTTGGCACCTGGCCAATTTTGGCTCTGTGCCAAGGCCCCAAAGTCGGACTTTCGCTATTTTGGCACTTCGGTTGTGGTGGACTTTTTTCACAGGCTAGCAGCTAGATCCGTTTGGTTTATTTTATTTGAATATTTCGGCCAATGCACACAAAGTAACGATGGGGATTTTTTAATTTCGCTCTGTAGCTTTCAGGAGATAGGCCCAAACTTTGCATTTTTTGGCCTGTTTGGGCGAAAAGTTTCTAAGTCCCACTTTTACTAGAAATGGCCTAAAAGTCACTAAAAATGGCGTTTTTCGGCCTCGGGGTGGTACCCATATATAGTAAATCGGGGTCGCTGAAAACGATGAGCATACTGCCGATACCGCCCGAAGTGACCGCTGGTCAGCATGGCTCCCGTGGTTCCTCGCCCAGGGTCAAAGTTGGGAATTGGGAAAACTCACTCTAAACAGCGTTTTCCGGCGTTTTGGATGGGGGCATACATAGTAAATCGACTATGCTCGTTTCAACGACATATCCCCGAAACCGACGGAAGTAGCCACTGGTCACTATAGCCTACGGGGCCTATTGACCACAGGCCAAACGGCCTAAAACTGCGTTTTTCGGTGTTTTGGTCGGGTCGGGGGCATATATATACATAGTAACTGGGCTACGCTCGTTTCAATGGACATATTGCCGAAACCGTCGGAAGTGACCACTGGTCACTACGGCCTAGGAGCCCTATTGACCACTGGTCAAACGGCCTTAAAACAGCGTTTTTCGGCGTTTTGGTCGGGGGCATTTATAGTAAATCGACTACTCTCGTTTCAATGGGCATATTGCCGAAACCGACGGAAGTGACCGCTGGTCACTACGGCCTAGGAGCCCTATTGACCACTGGTCAAACGGCCTAAAACAGCGTTTTGGGATGAACCAGATTTAGAGTTACCGTTCGTTCTCTTCGGATGGCACTCAAAAAATATGTCTTTAGTCAGCGCTTATATTTAAATAGCTGAAATTATTGTTAACTGGATCACTGCTGTCATGGCTTACTATACACAACCTGATTTGCAGGTTGTGTATAGTATATATATATATATATACATATACATATACGTATATAATGGTGTAATGCCGTGATGCATTAGACGCTTGGAGGAGAATCTTTAAAAGGACAGAAGGACAAGAAACAAAAATGCTCCTCTGGAGCGTGAAAAAAGTATATGGGTGATGGTGAGGTTGCAAAATCAAGAGAGGACTAGTCTCTAAAATGCTCAATATGGGGCTAGGTTCAAAAATAGAAGAGGACTAGGTTGTGAGCGAATTAATATGGGCACAGCTTCGCCGAACAACCCATATTCGCGGGATTTCACGCTTCATCTTAGCTTTTGGCTCATACAGAGCTATCAATTTCAGTCAGTAATAAGAAATTTAAGAAGTTGAATACGTACTCATTGAACACAGTTGTTTGCATATACGTACTCTGTTAGACTAGCTATGAATACGTGCGTAAATTATCATCATTTGGTCGGGTTGAACTACGGCATGCAACGAGAAGAGATCTAAGGACATGAGGCTAAAGCTATTGGTTCAAGCAGGGAGGAAATAGAAGGTCAGAGTCCTAAGATTATTCTTGAAATATAAATTTTCCTCACAAATGAATAAAACGCACTGCTTAGTATAAAACGTTTCTCGAAGAAAAAGTTTGACTAACTATAAACTAAACGTACCGTGGATGGATATGCATACTGATATACATTTATAAACCGCGAATATGGGTTGTTCGACGAAGCTGTGCCCATATTAATTCGCTCACAACCCAGTCCTCTTCTATTTTTGAACCTAGCCCCATATTGAGCATTTTAAAGACTAGTCCTCTCTTGATTTTGCAACCTCACCATCACCCATATACTTTTTTCATGCTCCAGAGGAGCATTTTTGTTTCTTGTGCTTAGCTATGTGTGTTTTTGCGTGAAATTCGATGAAATATGCGGGCGATGATTAGTAAGTAATGTGGACTAATGAAAAATGATTACGTAATGATTAATTTGTAACGAATCCATTAATGTTCTGACGAAAATGAAAATGATCTAAAGTTTGACAGGTTCTAAAGGTAAAGGTAAAGTGACCCCTGGAGAGAACTCCAACCTACAGAAGGTTATAGGGTGCCGGTGATTATCTCCGGATTCACAGCCCGAAGCCAGGAGTGACAACTCTAATGTTGACTACATCTGTGGAAGGGGTGGCCAACCCTTCATCAGGCATTACACCAGAACACAGACTCCTGTTACCTTCCCACCGCAGTGGTACCCATTTACTGACCAGTTAAGGATAGACAGCTGGGTTGGCTGGAGCCCACGGCGAACCGATATGTGCTTAGTCCCTTGCTCAAGGGGATTTATGAAAGCCTTGTGGCAGCGGGGGTTCGAACCTAAGACCGTAAGATCTTTAGTCGAACGCCTTACCACTCGGCTATTGCGGCACAAAGTTTGACAACTGATCCCAAGTGTGGGTGTGTCTGTTGGGAGTTTCGGCGTACAAGTTTAGCCGTCAAATTTGTTCGATGCGGATATCAGTTTGTGGAGGGGATTCGCTGTCAGCTTTTTTGCTTAGATAGCAGAGTATCCTCAGTGTCGCACCTGTTGCTCACACTAGCATATACATTGTGGCATTATTGAATGAATAGTCGTTAACTTCCTTCCTGAGTTCCCATATTATTGTTCCTCCAGGTTCACTGAGCGACTGCTGGATCGTGGACAGACGATGGAAATTGTGGCATTCAAGAAGCTGGTGGCCAGTCAGCTCCTAACGCTCACGGGGAACATTCCGCCGGATCATGTCCCGGTGAATGTGGAATTTGCCCACGATGTGAACCAGTTTGCCCGCGGCCTGCGTCAGTTTGTGGGCTACTTTAGAAGTAAGCAAAGGCCATTTATTCCTTTGTGATTGATTTGTGAGGGGGATATTGTGTGATTTTAGTAATGTAGATGTTGTGGTGTTGAATGGCTGTTGGCGGGGGAATGTGACTTTTTGTGCAGGTTTTGGGTTTCTTGGAATTAGGTGGCGAATGAATCACACATTATTCAGTGCACAATGAGTTTTCGTCGGATCCCATGTTTTGTCCTGTCAGTATACAATTGTTATTCTTCGCATTTGACACGCTTGGATGACCAGCCTTCTTCAGCTGGGCTTTTTCTAGGCGAGAAAGTGGAGGTGGGGAAGTGGGGGGGGCCAAAAAGTGGGGAGGATCCAGAGTGCCCTAAAATCGACGAAAATGCAGTAAAAATAGCATGTTTTCTAGATAATACTGCTATAACTATGCTAAAAAGTGCTCAAAATTGAGGTTCAGTACCAAAATAGACAATTTTAGGCCAAACCAATTCCGGCACAGCCAGGAAAATTTTTGAAAATGTTTACCCAAAATTCTTAAGATTTCGGCATCTTCTGGGCTCCTTATAGTGGGTGGGGGTGGGTTCAAGTGGCTTCCCTCTCAGTTGAAAAAGCCCAGTTTAGCCCTGTTATCCTTCTTCTAATTTTATTAACTACTGTCTATCTGCCTGAATGTCTGTCTGTTTAAGCTGGTCCTGCTGTACCGGGAAGCGGAACTACCGGTGTGACCACTGGCCTAATGGGCGTGGGCGGCAGTTCCTCAGGTGCCGGGGGTGGAGTTTTCGGAATCCCCGCCGATTCCTCACCCCTGACCAGTATGGGCGGTTCGGACGGACTGGCTGCCTCCGTTGCGGCCAGCATTTCCTCCATGTTTCTGCGGGGCAGTGGTTTTGGCAGCTCCGCGGCGGATTCAGGCGGGGGCGGTCTGTCCTTTGAGGTTGCTCCGCACAACAGCTGCAGCGGCACTGGACTGGGAGGAGGGGCGCCGGCACCCATCGGGACGCCGGGGGATCTGGCCGGGCCGGCCGGTGGTTCCTGTACGTCCTCTAATCCGATCTATGACAACCTGTTCAATCTGACCCAGCTGGCCAACAGCAGCAATAACGCCCTGGGTGGTCCCGCACTGGGACATCATTCGTCCAGTGTGATTGCTGGTAAGCTCCCGGGTACACTGAGAAGGGGGTTTTTGGTTATTTTGTAATTGTGGTAGTATTGGGTGGGTTGCTTTGTTTCCGTATGCTTGGTGAGCAATACTACCTAAGAATATTTTGGTGAGAAAAAGATACAGTCGAAATGGCTAGCAGACAACGGATCTGTGAGGATACAATGAAATCAAATACAATATGAAAATCAAAACGTGGACACCCAGAGTCAAACAACTTTAATCTGCCCGGAGTCAAACCAACTTTATTCCATTCAGTGTCAAACTAACCTTATTCTTTGTGGAATACGGTTGGTTTGTCTCTGGTTGCCTACGAAAATTTTCGGGAAAGAGTACGCAAGCATAAAGGTACATTCATAGTCCCGAACGCAGAGAGAAGGGCGTCGACGTCTCTGATTGTAACATGCCGTTTTAACCGTTTAAGAATAATTGTAGCATATTCATGCTCACGAACGCAAGCAGACGCTTACGTACGCGCGTCTACTTGCGTATGGAACTATGAATGCACTTTAAGACTCGAAATTGTGTAGACTGGAAGTTTTGCGTAATCAGTTGGCTGTGTATTTTAGTCATTAAGCTTGTCGACTATTTTGTATCTCTCTCACACTCACTCACTCACTCACTCACACGCTATTGTCTGTCTGCATTGTGTGTCTGTTTTTTTGCTGTTGTTTCAGATGGCAACGGAAGCAGTGGGACAGTTGGCGGTGGCCTCCACCATTCCCACAGCTATCATCAGTTTATGAATGGGACCGGTGGTGGGACGGATCCCAGCTCGGCCAGCCTGACGCTGAATGTGCCTTCTCAATCTCCGCAGTCTTCCACTGGCTATGGAGGGGGTGCCCTCTCTCCTGGTGCCATCTCACTCAAGAATAATACTACTTATAGTACTGGATATCAGGTAGGCTGGCTGGCAGCTTTCTCAGTCTTTTCCCTTTTCCCCTGTAATCTCTCTGTTTGGTGTTGTTGTTGTTGCTCATTGTAATAGGATTATTCCGATGTTCGTTGGCAGAATTAAGGGGGGATCCATTTTGGTTTCATTTTTTCGATCATCTCCGATTTTTTCATTTTAACATATAATCTGAACGAGTTTATAAAATTTAAGTAGCATCTCTTATGGTTGTTGAGAAAATTCACCTCAGAGCGTGCATGTGTTAAACATAGGAAATAAAAAAGTGTCGATTATAATTCTGCGTCAAAAATTCTCGAAATTGGTGTAAGATATCGGGTAACATTTGGTGTCGTTTTAAACCTCTAAACAGATACTGTGTCACTGTGGAATTAGAATTTTGAATTAGGCCTTCAAAAAATTTTAATAAATAAATTAAAATAAATTATTTTAATAAAATAAATAAGTTAGCGAACTGCCGAAAATCGCTAAGTTTTGTCGTTTTTGGTAACCATAAATGGGGGTCATTACGTTTGGCTGCATATTATAAAAACAGACGTCCTAACTCTGAAATTTTTCACGATGGACCCCCTCTTTCGTGAAGAATTCATCCGATTCATGCTTTTGCTAAAAGGTGCACTTGGTCTAGAGTGGCATAATGGAAAAAGTATATTTTGGGGCCCCTTGCTAAACTATGAAGAGTTTGTTGGGGCATATGTATACTCCATTATAATACGTCCTGCAGGACTAGAAACTGAGTTTTCTAGAGTTCAAGTATTTATTATTTAATTTTGATTTATTTACTTTGACATTTTGCTGTCCCGATTCTCACTGTCTCTCCTGTTGTATCTGCTTTTTTTGCTTTCAGAGCTCTGGCCGTACCTTCAGCCCGATGGATTCCAGCAGCTGGGCCACCAGCATCTTTGGACCACCCACGAACAGCTCCACCTGTGGCAACAGTGGTGCTTCTCTCAGCAACGGGACTTCCCTGTCCATGAACAGTCTGCAGTCTCAGTCGGCACCGCCCGGCGCTCATCCCCACGCAGACCTGGTGACGCCATCCGCCGGCCTGGGCGGGGGTCCGATGTCCGCTTTTGGCACCGGGGGAGGAGGCTCTCACTCGATGAGTATGCCGCCGCCCAATCGCAACAGTCTGCAGAGCATCTCACCGCCCGACCCCACCTCCTGTGGGGATATGGGCCCCTATCCGGGACGCGGTCCTCGGGGATTTGGCTACAATGATCCCAGCGGTATGGGCGTTCCGTCCGTTTCCAGCTACAGTAGCGCCTCAGCTGGCTGGGGCGTCATGACTGGTAGTATGGGCGTTGGTGGACCGACTGGGTCCGCTAATCCTGCCGGCCTGGGTGGCATGCCGCCTGGTATGTGATGTAAAGTGTCTATTTTTATAAGACTGCTAGAGGAAGAATAATTTGATGTATTTTTGATTTGTTGTTGTTGAGTTGGGTCCAATACTAAGCAGTCCGAAGAACTTGACACGGTGCGTATCTGGGGTTGGACAATCCAGAAGTAGGCTGGCATTTTTTAGTGGGGGGGGGGTTGGGGGGCCCCCACTTTTCGGTTCCCCCCTCCACTTTTCGGAGCCCCCCCCACTTTCGCCCCCCCCCCCACTTTTCGGCAAGCCCCCACCCACTTTTTTGGGGGTCGCCCAAAAGTGTCAAAAAATTAGGTTTTTGAGGTCAAATTTTCAAAAATTTTCTCAAATTTGTGGACTTATAAGCTCATTTTAAGCTTAAAAACAGCGATTTTTTGCATTTTTACCTTAAAAATGCTAATTTTTCGCTAAAAATTTCGGTATACTTTACCTTTGGCCCCCCCACTTTTCGGAAGCCCCCCCCCCACTTCCCCCTCCCGCGGGGGGGGGGGGGCGAAGTCCCCCCCCCACTTTCAAAACCCTAAAAAATGCCAGGTAGGTAGGATAGTGTGCCTACTTCTTCACCGCATGAGGTACAGTCAGGGGAAGGGTAGGTCGCTGGGTCAATTAAGTGCCGGTATTCAGACAACAGCATTGATTTGCCAGTGCGCAGCTGGCTTAGGATGATATTTTTAATGTCTTTTAATGATATTTAATTTAAAAATTTAATTCGTCTATTAATTTAATTTTGTTTTAAATTCTGGTTTGTTCAACCATGTAGTTATGCCAACTGTTTTCTTTAATTCTGAAAATTTTGTCTTTATTTTTTAGGAGCCAACCAGCCAAGTCTGAATCCACCAGTGCGTCAAGGCAAAATGAATGCTATGCATATCAGGTCAGTATGTGTACGTTTTATTTAACACTGGAGCTTATTGGTAGCTGGGGGGGGGGGGTTTCCAGTTACCATTTTATTTTTCTCACATATTATCATTGTCATTCTTTGTTGGTAGATTTTTATGAAGGGTATCTGACCTTAGCTTTTTCCCAGTTAACTATTCTAATTTTTTCTGACCTATCATTTTTAGTTTTTTCTAATTGATTTTTCAGATGCAAATTTGGGTCCATGGGTGCCCTGCACACCCAGTTCAACTCTCCTCACGGATTCTGTCTTGGAAAGGATGAGGACATTGTGGTGGCCGACACCAACAATCATCGTGTTCAGATTTTTGACAAAAATGGCGAATTTAAGTGTCAGTTTGGCATACCGGGAAAGGATGAGGGTCAACTGTTCTATCCCAGAAAGGTGAGAAAAATAGTCGATAATCGAGAAAACAGACGTACGTTATATTGACGTATCTATGCTATGTTGGACATAGGCACTAATGAAATGTCAATGTTCAAAACGTTGACACCGAAATGGCATACTTTTGGGTAGTGATGTTTTTGGACTTTGATATTTTATTGTACCAGAAAGATAAAGCAAGATACTGGCATATTTCATTCAGAGGTAGTGGCTGAATTTTTGATACTTAAGGTTTGTTATGTTTAATGTTCGTAGAATGCCATGTGATGCAAGGAATTAAGGAAATTAACACACTTTGGCAGGAGTTGCGCAGTGTGGAGAGTCAGCTTCGTTACCGAAACCCAAAAAAATAAATGCTAAATTTTGATGCTTAGAACGTTTGCCTATTGAATTGTTTTGTCTGATTAGAACATAGGTTATATGACTGTTTTTGCTGTTTTAGGTTGCTGTGATTCGGCCGTCGGGAAAATTCGTGGTCTGCGATCGTGGAAATGAGCGAAGTCGAATGCAAATTTTCACTAACGCCGGTCTTTACATCAAAAAGATTGGTGGGGTCTTCTTTTTCTGCTTGTTTATTTTTGTTTATCCAAAATATGAGATTGCATTCTTTAAATTTAACAAGTTTCCTGCGTATTTTTGCATCACCAGTTTTAATACAATACACCAATTTTAATTTGATACAGTCAGCTGAGTGATAATACTATCCAACGGTTGTTTTTATTTGTTTTATGTGCTATTTTTGTTTTTTCCAGCCATTCGTTACATTGATATTGTGGCCGGCCTGGCCATCAGAGAGGATGGTAATATTGTGGCCGTAGACAGTGTGACGCCCACCGTATTTCTGATCAATGAAACCACTGGGAATCTGGATAAGTGGTTTGACTGTGCCGACTATATGCGGGAGCCTTCGGACATTGCCGTGTCCGGACAGGAATACTATGTCTGTGATTTTAAGGGCCATTGTGTGGCGGTGTTCAATGAAGTTGGTATGCGCCTGCTATTTTCTTTTGTAAAGAGTTATTCTGGGATGGCTGTTGCATTGGTATAGGGCGACTTTTTTGATAGGACGGTTCTGTTGATTTCCCAGCTTGATAATTTCTCTACCTATTCTTAAGTTGTTTCTCTTGTTTCTCTCTCTATTATGCTGTTTTTTGTTGTGGGTACTACTGCGGTGGGAAGGTAACAGGAGTCTATGTCTTTGCATAATGCCTAGTAAAGGGCTGGGCTCCTCCTTTCACAGATGAAGTCAACATTTGAGTTGTCACTTCTGGCTTCTGCCTGAGAATTAAAACCGGCTACCTATAACCTCCTGTAGATTGAAGCTCTTGCCGGTGTTCACTTTACCTTTTTTCTGTTTTTATTTTTGTTTTTTGTTTCTGTTTTTTCTTGTTTCTGTTGTCAGAAAGTGGAGATTTTGTTAGGTCAAGAATGGAGTCGATGGGGCTGGGACAGTGAGCTCTGGGCCAAATCATTGAGCTTTGTGGAGGTTTAGGTTTCAAGATTTCAGAAATGAAAAAATAATGAAAAATCATGAGCGCTCTGAAAATGGAGCATTGTCATACTTAATTTGACTAATAAACTATCCACATAATTCATGGATTTTGTTTAAGTTTGCTAGTCTGTAGAACTACTGCAATTGTGTTTTGTAATTTTTGTAATTCGGTTCGGGAGGCATTTGATAGCATTACCCCCGCCCCCGGAGGGGTTTTGGGGTAAGACCCTCTCCTTTAGGTTATCAGAACGAAAATTTTATCAATATTTCATTGCAAAAAAGTATAAATTTTTGTCAAAACCACCTCCTTACGAGTAAATTTTTGGCAAAATCGCCTCCTTTTCAAAATCCTGGATACGCCCCCCCAGGACTCTGATGCTGGCTTATGTTACTGATTTTTTGTCTTGGATCTTTTCTTTGTGTAGTTTTATTTTTTGCTCCTTTTTAAAATTGAGTTTTCAGGTGTATTTCTGAGACGCATTGGCTGTGAGACGATCACTAATTTTCCCAACGGCATTGACATATCGGATGCTGGCGACGTTCTGGTCGGCGATTCGCACGGAAATCGCTTTCATGTTGCCGTCTTTCAGAAGGATGGGATTTTGGTGTCCGAATTTGAGTGTCCCTATGTGAAGGTTTGTCGCTTGAAGTATTATGATTAATTAAGTAATTAACTAATTAATATCAAGAGTACATAATAACTAAGAGTGTGACAAGCGTCCCACTCTTAGTCATTAGGCTGCAGACATTATCTGCACAATAACGGCCTACCGCCCCCACAACTGAGTACCTAGTGACCCCCCCCGCCCCCCACAACTGAGTACCAGGTACACAATTGTGTACCAGTACTCGCTTGTATGTTTGCACGTTGAAGCCAAAAACATTCTATCAGCAGCTGGCCACTTTTATACTTCAACATGGAAACATACAAGCGAGTGCTGGTACACAATTGTGTACCTGGTACTCAGTTGTGGGGGGGGTTACTAGGTACTCAGTTGTGGGGGCGGTAGGCCGTTATTGTGCAGATGATGTCTGCAGCCTAACAACTAAGAGTGGGACGCTTGTCACACTCTTAGTTATTATGTACTCTTGTTAATATTAAGGAATCATTAAATTTCTCTGTCGTGGCCGGAGAGGGTCTTTGTTGCACAATATTTCTATCAGTGGTGGATTTTGTGGGTCCCTGTTGATAACAAATGTTGTGGATAAAATGAGGATCTTGACAGCCTGTTTTGCCTTAATTTGGGATGTTCAATTTTATCTGCTTTATTTGAATCTGTTTCCCTACTCTTCGGTGTTGAGAGAACTCAGTGTTTATTTTATTTTTTGCTGTTTCAGGTTTCTCGCTGCTGTGGCCTAAAGATTACCAGTGAAGGCTATGTGATAACTTTGGCCAAGAACAATCATCATGTTCTGATTTTGAACACTCTCTATATTCCGCCCACTACGACCTAAGCCGCCCCACTCCCCAGGCCCGACCCCGGTTTTTTGATTTGGTGAATTCCCCTCTTTGCTCCGTTTTTGTTTTTTGTTTATTCGACTTTTTTTGCAAAAAATACCTACCTGGAAGAAAGAAAAAACGAACTATTTTGATTGCGTTCTTAATATTATACGTATTCTGAGTTTTTTGGTTTAAGTCGTATTCTCTGTTTTTGGTTCCTACAACGTTTTTTGTAATTTATATTGCATTATACAAACATATACCTGCTTTGTCTTAAATCTTACATTGTTATAGTATTGAGTTGTTCTTTTATATTTTTTGAAGGGGCTCGGCTGAACTCCTGGATTTTTTTGAATCTGTTGAGAAATGATTTTTGAAATTTTTAATTGCTGTGTGAAAAAGTGCTATGGTAATTAATGCAATTGATGCAATGTAATTAATTGCATAGATAGAGAATTAGAGAATGGATTTTGGAAAAATTGGCGGAGGATCCTTAACGTGTTCTTTTTGTTCTCTGTGTTTAATCATTATTACATTTACGTAGACATTTTATTTACCTTTAGCTGTATTCGTTCGTTGCAACCAGTTTTCTCTTTCATTTTTGCGATTTTTGCATTTTTTGTATGTTTTATACGTACGTTATATGCTGCGTTGTCATTTCCTTATTTTTTGGGGCATATTTTGCCCGCTGTGCGCGCAGGCCTTTTGCGCACTTACCTAGTTTTGTGTTCAAAAAACATGCACACGTGTAGATTTGCTATAATTATTACCTTTAATGATAATAATATATTACTACGTATACACATATACATACATTATATACATTTGGTCCTTATTCTGTCATATATTAAATACATCATTATTATCTGCATTATTTGCCTAATGTTTACACATTACCAGTGTATCGTATATTATATATTTGTTTTGGGTAGTCACTGCTTAGTGGGTACAATGTAGTAGTGTATAAGCTATTTCCTTTAACTACCACTGTCTTATGCGTTTAATAATAATGATAGTCTAACTTTTTGTACTTCTTGCTTGATTATTGTACTGTACGTTGTACGTATATATCTATACTTTTTTGACAGCTTTACCTGTTGTGGTTTGCTGCTCAGTGCTTTTTATTAGGGTACTGGGGCGGGATTATAATAGTTATAATGCACAGTATACTAATGTTTCTTTGATTTAAGCTGAAAAGTTGTAATTTTATACATAAATTTTATTATATTTTTGCATTGCAGTGAATTTTTGAGTTAGCATTTTTTGCAAATGAAAATTTCAGGAAGCTTAACTAAGGGCCTTTTCATAAAAATGGACTAAAACAGGTTAAAAAATGTATTCCTAAAATCGTGGATTAAAACACTTAAAGGGATTAAACTAGTCCGCTTAACTCGCGGGATTAAACCGTAATCCGTTTAATTTCTGAACGAATTCATAAAATGATTAAAGTTTAAGTTAATCCGTTTAATCCATTTTATGAAACGGTCCTATAGTACGTTTGTACGTACGTATTATAGTAAGCGAACTCTGCCACCAAATATCTCTGCAGTTTTTGTTTTTTGTTTGTTTACGTATGTAGTGTGCATTATTTACATCATCTATATACACGTAGTTAATTTTTTGCCTACTCTAGATATTATTTGCCATTTTAAAGCTTTGACTGGTTGGTTATTCAGAAATTTGTTTTCAGTGTTTTTTTACAGTGACCTGATTTATTTTCGCTTTTTTATCCGCCACAATGTGTACATGGTATTTTTCTTGTACAGTATGATTTTTTTACCTAAACACTGTGGGTTAGTCCTACTTATTGAATTTCTACTACTGTTCCCTTGCTATTCTAGCCTTTACACGGAAGAATTGCCTTTTTGACGTTCTTAAAATTTCTCTAAAAGATAACTTTTACGTATGTAGCGGTTTTTGAAGTAACTTTAGAGTTATTTTACATCTTAATCGGTCTATGGTAACAAACGAATGTTTTAGTACACTCAATAAGTATGCCAAAAATTAACATCAATTTCTATCATCTGCGATCTGTCAAGGCTTCTATTCTAAACGATTTTTTGTTTGTTTAAATTTTTTTCTGGATTTGATTGGTTCGAGTTCGCTTGTCTAAGTTTTTCCAGGTATTTTTTGAAGTTTAGAAATTTTTCTCGAGGCTGAAAAGGCGATGATTTTTAGATCGACTGCTTTTTAAGGTTTCGCGAACTTTGTTTTAGTTTTAAAGTTTAGAAGGCCAGTTGTACAAGTTTCACGTACATGCGTAATTTTCAAGAATTTCAGTCTACAAATGCATCGCCGTTTGAGCTTCTAAATTTTCATCCTTTTTTGTGCATTTCAGCATTCTTTTATTTACTATTTTGTGTTCAGCATTATTGAGTTGTTATTTTTGCTGGTTCGCCATTTTGTGGATATTTTATGGCTTTATTTGATGAACACGTTTGTTTTTGGTTCTTACTATTTAATTTTGCCACTGTGTATTGTGTAACTCGTGTGAAGAAAAAACAGTCACTATATAATTGTTTTTCTCAAGCCGTCAGGTCCCTCTTATTTATGACTGAAACATTTTAGACATCACTTTTGTTTTTAATTGTTTTCCTAAGTTTCGATAATTTTAATTTGAAAAAGCTGTCAATTTGAAAGCTGCTTATCTAGTCAACGTACAAAGTGTTACAGATGATTAATAGGGATTTTTTAAAATTCCGAATTTTCGTTAGACTTTCACTTTCACCTGCTGTTTATGATTTCTTTTCTTCTTTCTTTTCCTTCGTTTATTTTTCGTTTCTATGTTTCTGCGCCCTGCATTCGTGCTCCCCCATCCCATTATCATTTAGTTTATATATTTGTTTCTTCAATTACGTATTTCGTAATTTGTGAGTTCTTGTATTTTCTACTAGATAGTGCTTTGGTACTGCATCGTTTGTCGGAACGGTCTATCTTTTAATTTTCTTTACATAGAAGTATGTACGTACGTAAGTAGGATTTTGCTGGTTTCTTCTATGTTTGTGCCATTTTATATTTCATTGTTATTATTTACTTGTTTACTTTTTGAACTATACTGTAATGATGAATATATACATATACTGTTTGCCGCTTTCTTCGTGCAAAAACCTCTTGCCTAGTGGAAATAATTTCTATTTTAGGTGATTATGATAGTTTTAGTTGAATTATTCTAGCTAATCGACAATCGAAATTTTATTACTTAATTAGCTGTGATGGGTGTTCTGAGCATTTTTTGAAATTTGGTGCAAAAATTGAGAAATTTTCTGCAAAAAAGACGGTTTCGGAACAACCAGTTGAGGCTAGAAAAATTCTAAAATTGAAAGTTATACTTACTCACTGTTTGACAATAAGTGTTGTGCCGAAATTTTTGTATCCCATAAATGATTTTTGTTTGCGTACTTGTCTTGCTAATTATTTATTTTGAAGCTAATTTTCGAACAAAATTGGTCAGCCGCACTTATCTCTGTTTGTGTCCATATATAGTAATGCACATTATCTTGTCCTAATCTCTGGAGTAGGGAATAATAGCTTATTTAACTGTAGGGCCCTGTCACCTCGTCCATTACGAAATTTGAAAAATTATGTGTGAATTTTTGGTTTTATTCGGTTTTTGATTTTTTCTGAAGCCAATTTTCAACATCGCCACATTAGGTCTTCACATTGTTGTCTATTTATTTTCTTTCCTTGTTTAAACTGCCCAATTAGGCACTCATTTCATTTGATCAAAATTAAACCTTTAAACTTAACGATTAAACAGCTTTGATACAGTACGATACGAATATAATTTAAAAATATGCGCTGTATCAAGAGAACCAACCAAATATACAAGAGTATGGCAAGCGTCACACTCTATGCAGTGAAGGCCAAAACTATGCAATGTTCGCTATCGGCTTATCTCCTCCCCAAATTGATCGCCTCTCACTCCGCCCTATATGGTTTTGAGATCTCTCACTCAGTCTATGTTCATATGACTAAGCTGAAAAACGCAAGCAGGGCGTGTATGAGATTTGTCCTTTTCAATCCTTAGAACACAAGCATAGCGGGGGAGTTTACTTTTGTTTACCGGGGTCCAATTTGGGAAGGGAGCCTTTAGCGAACAGAGCATAGATTTTACTCTGATGTAACAGAGAGCTTCCCAGCTGTCACATTCTTATACATAATGCACTCTTGATTGTATTAACTACGATTGTGCTAGACAGCGCTGATTGTGAACTCATCAGGGACTTACAAGTTATATACGTAGCTATTTAATACCTACTCTAGGATGAAACATAATATTTGTTGTTTGACTTTTACTACGTAATTTGTTTTGGTTGTGAACTTGATTGAACAGGATACAATGTAGACGGTCTTTTTGGAGAAACTTTGTTGCTGAACGAATTGCTTTTTTTCAAAATTATCAAATTCAAATTTGAAACTTTGAGATTATAGGAAATTTAAGCCTGCTGTATTTTTCATTGGTTATAATTAAGCGGTGACACACGATTTTCGATTATAATTTACACTTCTTTTTCTGCTCCTTTTAACCCTCAATTTACAATTTCTATACTGTTTAATGTTTAATTGAGTGTGCCTAAACTAGTTGCAAACGTATAATTGTTTCCGAGTTTTTGCTCCATCAGGGTTGTATATCATACATTTTTGTAGACAAAAATTTCTTGTTATTTTTAGCCTGAAATTGTTTGATTTTTTGATTTGAAATTGTTTAAAATCATCATTTTATTCTCACTTTGTTCGTCCTTAAAATATTTCATTCATAATATTTTCACTGTTAGAACATAATGTGTTGTGCTAAAAAATGTCTACGTTTATAATACACTTGTCTATGCAGATTTTTTGGTTGTCACTTTTAAGACTTAATTGCTTTCCTACAAAACATTCGAGGTTGCTTTCAAATTTAGCAGAAACATTTTCGTTTCTTGCTGGTTTGTGTAATTCTAATAATAGAGATAGAACCAGTAAAGCAGGAGTAGAAATAAAAGTTAAATTGAAATTATGTTAATAATTTTCGCAGTACGTATTTTATCTATACAAACGGAAAACACGTTGGCATTTTCGGTTAAGTGATAATTTTTGTAGCAATCAAGACAGGGTTTTTTACGAGGGGGGGGGGCGGGGGGCGGCCCCCACCTTTTCGGTTCCCCCCCACTCGACCTCTCTCCCCCCCCC
>JASAND010007255.1:0-62403 GCA_030248195.1 Trissonchulus latispiculum | reverse complement strand
CATTTGCCGGTCTCTCATCATAAAGAACCAATCAAATTACTATGAGCCAGGCCTCGCCAACCACAGATATAATTCTGAGTTCGGAAAAGTTATGACCATTTCGAGTCAACAGAGTAAAGTCTGACAGTCAACAGACTAAGTCTCACCAAAAAATGTAGGGAGGAAAATTGTTTGTTTATACCGATATAGAGGTACATTGTCATGGCATAAACTTTCCTTTGGTTGAAAACCAAATTTGAAAAAATTAAAATTTATTAGAGGCCAGTAGATGCCAGGAACTAGCCGTTCGGTGGAAAATTAGCCCATGTCTCAAACATATCGTATCCCACATATCAGCTAATTTCGTCAAGAAATTCTTTTTGGGTAGACAATTTTTGAAGAGTTCTTCCCCCGGGGCTTGAATTCAAGGGCAGAATTGAGGACAGGGGCCCATCTTAAAAACAGCTAAAATTCGCTTTTGGTTGAATTGTCCGATATTACAGGCATTCATGCATGTGTATAATTTTGTATGGGCTCTTACTAATTTATTAAAATATATACAATTATATAACATACAGACAAAAAACCAACACCGTGTTTTATAAATGAATGCAAAATACATTAAATATATTAAACAGCCAAATATATGGTACGATAACTCAGCTCAAACGAATTTTTGATTTTAAAAAATTTTGACTCTTCTTTAAGAAAAATGATAAAATTTAATTCTTTTCAAGTCTCATCTCACTGCTACTTTCGCCTTCCGCCTTTTCTTTGTATGTAATGCAAAACAGTTCCTATGTGTGTTTAATCATTCTCTCCGCCTGTCTTCTTAATAGGGGAAATTCTCTCCCCTGTTTCTCTCAGTTTCTCCGTTTATTTCTCTGCTTGTTTTCTCCACCCTGTTGCTCTTTTCCCCTTAATAGGGGATTGCTCTCTATTGATTTTTCAGTGCGTGTTCTCTTTTACACGCACTGAGTGTTAGTCACCCCCATAGAGGGGTGATGGCAATTCAAATTTTATTGCATTTTCAGCCGTTTCTCAGCGAGATCGGCTTTTTTAATTTTTGCAGGCTGAGCCTGCCAGGACTTATAGTCAGTCTGACTTCCTAGCAGGATCAGTCTTATTTCATATTGTATGGAAGGCTGTCTTTTCAAAACTTCAAATTTTCCAAAATTTAAAATTTTCCACATTTTCAAATTTTCCAAGTTTTTTCAAATTTGCAAATTTTCCAAATTTTGAAATTTTCAAAATTCTAAAATTTTTAGAATTCTAAAATTTTCAAAGTTCTCGGCTTTTGGACGAATCCGTGACTCCCAACTTTGGAGGGCGACGTGGCCAATTTTTTGTTACAAAGCGAATTAGTCCCAAGTTTGTTTTTCCAATCTCGCCAAAGTCTGTATTAGCATTTTATAATCATGTCTTAATCCAGTTTACAACTGAAAACATTCCTCACCTTATGTGTTTCATCCTTGCTCTTATTCCTTGCTTTGCTGTTTGTGAGCATTTTATCCCCTTTATATAGGGTGTGAGAATATCTTATTCATTGTCTTATCAATGTAGGTTTTCTATTTTTAGGACCTCAGGTAAAGAAATGCGTGCTGAATATGGATCTGATTCTACAAGTTCAGGCCTCGGCAGGTGAAAGTCTCCAGGACCGGATACGCGAGCTGGAGATCAACAACCGGGAACAGAAGCGCACGTCCGAGATGAAGGAGACCCGGGCCGCCGAATCCACCCGAAAACTGCAGAAGACGTCTTTGGAAAAATTTTAAAATTTGGAAAATTTGAAAATTTGAAAAATTTTGGAGAATGTTAAAATTTGGAAATTTTTAAATTTTCAAAAACTTTAAAACTTCGAAAATTTTAAAATTTGGAAAATTTCTCTTCCTTATTTCTCTTTCATTTTCTCCCCCTTATTTCTCTCTTCTTATCTCCACCCTGTTGCTCTTTTCCCCTTAATAGGGGATTGCTCTCTATTGATTTTTCAGTGCGTGTTCTTTTTTACACGCACGGAGTGTCCGTCACTCCCCATAGGGGGTGATGGCAATTGCAAATTTTATTGCATTTTCAGCCGTTTCTCAGCGAGATCGGCTTTTTTAATTTTTGCAGGCTCAGCCTGCCAGGACTTATAGTCAGTCTGACTTCCTAGCAGGATCAGTCTTATTTCATATTGTATGGAAGGCTGTCTTTTCAAAACTTCAAATTTTCCAAAATTTAAAATTTTCCGAACTTTAAAATTTTCCGAATTTTAAAATTTTCCACATTTTAAAATTTTCCAAGTTTTTTCAAATTTTCCAAATTTTGAAATTTTCAAAATTCTAAAATTTTTAGAATTCTAAAATTTTCAAAGTTCTCGGCTTTTGGACGAATCCGTGACTCCCAACTTTGGAGGGCGACGTGGCCAATTTTTTGTTACAAAGCGAATTAGTCCCAAGTTTGTTTTTCCAATCTCGCCAAAGTCTGTATTAGCATTTTATAATCATGTCTTAATCCAGTTTACAACTGAAAACATTCCTCACCTTATGTGTTTCATCCTTGCTCTTATTCCTTGCTTTGCTGTTTGTGAGCATTTTATTCCCTTTATATAGAGTGTGAGAATATCTTATTCATTGTCTTATCAATGTAGGTTTTCTATTTTTAGGACCTCAGGTAAAGAAATGCGTGCTGAATATGGATCTGGTTCTACAAGTTCAGGCCTCGGCAGGTGAAAGTCTCCAGGACCGGATACGCGAGCTGGAGATCAGCAACCGGGAACAGAAGCGCACGTCCGAGATGAAGGAGACCCGGGCCGCCGAATCCACCCGAAAACTGCAGAAGACGTCTCAAATGAATATGGATCTGGTTCTACAAGTTCAGGCTTCGGTAGGTGAAACTCTCCCGGACCGGATACGCGAGCTGGAGATCAACAACCGGGAACAGAAGCGCACGTCCGAGATGAAGGAGACTCGGGCCGCCGAATCCACCCGAAAACTGCAGAAGACGTCTCAAACACTAAGGTATATATTAGAAAATATTAGAATTAAATATTAGAATATATTAGAAAATTTTAAAATTTGGAAAATTTTAAAGTTTGAAAAAATTTGGAAAAATTCAAAATGTGAAAAAATTTTTGAATTTAGAAAATTTTAAAATTTGGAAAATTTGAAAAATTTTACAATTTAGAAAATATTAACATTTGGAAAATTTTAAAATTTAAAAAATTTAAAAAAATTTTAAAATTTAGAAAATTTTAAAATTTGGAAAATTTGAAAATCTGAAAAATTTAGGAAAATTTTAAAATTTGGAAAATTTTAAAATTTGAAAAACTTTAAAACTTGGAAAATTTTAAAATTTAGAAAATTTTAAATTTTCGAAAATTTTAAGTTTTGAAAAAAACTTGAATTTTTAAAAACTTGAAAAATTTTATTTGAAATATAGTTAAAAGAAATATATATCCCCAACATTACATAATATTCAACTAGAAATATCTATCGGCGGAAATTACGATTACAGTTTACCTTTCTAGTTGGCTTTGCGTTTCACCTTCATTTGCCGGTCTCTCATCATAAAGAACCAATCAAATTACTATGAGCCAGGCCTCGCCAACCACAGATATAATTCTGAGTTCGGAAAAGTTATGACCGTTTCGAGTCAACTGACTAAAGTCTGACAGTCAACAGACCAAGTCTCACCAAAAAATGTAGGGAGCAAAATTGTTTGTTTATACCGATATAGAAGTACATTGTCATGGCATAAACTTTCCTTTGGTTGAAAACCAAATTTGAAAAAATTAAAATTTATTAGATGCCAGTAGATGCCAGGAACTAGCCGTTCGGTGGAAAATTAGCCCATGTCTCAAACATATCGTATCCCACATATCAGCTAATTTCGTCAAGAAATTCTTTTTGGGTAGACAATTTTTGAAGAGTTCTTCCCCCGGGGCTTGAATTCAAGGGCAGAATTGAGGACAGGGGCCCATCTTAAAAACAGCTAAAATTCGCTTTTTGGTTGAATTGTCCGATATTACAGGCATTCATGCATGTGTATAATTTTGTATGGGCTCTTACTAATTTATTAAAATAAATACAATTATATAACATACAGACAAAAAACCAATACCGTGTTTTATAAATGAATGCAAAATACATTAAATATATTAAACAGCCAAATATATGGTACGATAACTCAGCTCAAACGAATTTTTGATTTTAAAAAATTTTGACTCTTCTTTAAGAAAAATGATAAAATCTAATTCTTTTCAAGTCTCATCTCACTGCTACTTTCGCCTTCCGCCTTTTCTTTGTATGTAATGCAAAACAGTTCCTATGTGTGTTTAATCATTCTCTCCGCCTGTCTTCTTAATAGGGGAAATTCTCTCCCCTGTTTCTCTCAGTTTCTCCGTTTATTTCTCTGCTTGTTTTCTCCATCCTGTTGCTCTTTTCCCCTTAATAGGGGATTGCTCTGTATTGATTTTTCAGTGCGTGTTCTCTTTTACACGCACTGAGTGTCAGTCACCCCCATAGAGGGGTGAGGGCAATTGCAAATTTTATTGCATTTTCAGCCGTTTCTCAGCGAGATCGGCTTTTTAATTTTTGCAGGCTGAGCCTGCCAGGACTTATAGTCAGTCTGACTTCCTAGCAGGATCCGTCTTATTTCATATTGTATGGAAGGCTGTCTTTTCAAAACTTCAAATTTTCCAAAATTTAAAATTTTCCGAATTTTAAAATTTTCCGAATTTTAATATTTTCCACATTTTAAAATTTTCCAAGTTTTTTCAAATTTTCCAAATTTTGAAATTTTCAAAATTCTAAAATTTTTAGAATTCTAAAATTTTCAAAGTTCTCGGCTTTTGGACGAATCCGTGACTCCCAACTTTGGAGGGCGACGTGGCCAATTTTTTGTTACAAAGCGAATTAGTCCCAAGTTTGTTTTTCCAATCTCGCCAAAGTCTGTATTAGCATTTTATAATCTTGTCTTAATCCAGTTTACAACTGAAAACATTCCTCACCTTATGTGTTTCATCCTTGCTCTTATTCCTTGCTTTGCTGTTTGTGAGCATTTTATTCCCTTTATATAGGGTGTGAGAATATCTTATTCATTGTCTTATCAATGTAGGTTTTCTATTTTTAGGACCTCAGGTAAAGAAATGCGTGCTGAATATGGATCTGGTTCTACAAGTTCAGGCCTCGGCAGGTGAAACTCTCCAGGACCGGATACGCGAGCTGGAGATCAACAACCGGGAACAGAAGCGCACGTCCGAGATGAAGGAGACCCGGTCCGCCGAATCCACCCGAAAACTGCAGAAGACGTCTCAAATGAATATGGATCTGGTTCTACAAGTTCAGGCCTCGGCAGGTGAAACTCTCCAGGACCGGATACGCGAGCTGGAGATCAACAACCGGGAACAGAAGCGCACGTCCGAGATGAAGGAGACCCGGGCCGCCGAATCCACCCGAAAACTGCAGAAGACGTCTCAAATGAATATGGATCTGGTTCTACAAGTTCAGGCTTCGGTAGGTGAAACTCTCCCGGACCGGATACGCGAGCTGGAGATCAAACCCAAATGCAGAAGACGTCTCAAACACTAAGGTATATATTAGAAAATATTAGAATTAAATATTAGAATATATTAGAAAATTTTAAAATTTGGAAAATTTTAAAGTTTGAAAAAATTTGGAAAAATTCAAAATGTGAAAAAATTTTTGAATTTAGAAAATTTGAAAATTTGGAAAATTTGAAAAATTTTACAATTTAGAAAATATTAACATTTGGAAAATTTTAAAATTTAAAAAATTTAAAAAAATTTTAAAATTTAGAAAATTTTAAAATTTGGAAAATTTGAAAAATTTTGGAAAATTTTAAAATTTGGAAAATTTTAAAATTTGAAAAACTTTAAAACTTGGAAAATTTTAAAATTTAGAAAATTTTAAATTTTCGAAAATTTTAAGTTTTGAAAAAACTTGAATTTTTAAAAACTTGAAAAATTTTATTTGAAATATAGTTAAAAGAAATATATATCCCCAACATTACATAATATTCAACTAGAAATATCTATCGGCGGAAATTACGATTACAGTTTACCTTTCTGGTTTGCTTTGCGTTTCACCTTCATTTGCCGGTCTCTCATCATAAAAAACCAATCAAATTACTATGAGCCAGGCCTCGCCAACCACAGATATAATTCTGAGTTCGGAAAAGTTATGACCGTTTCGAGTCAACAGAGTAAAGTCTGACAGTCAACAGACTAAGTCTCACCAAAAAATGTAGGGAGGAAAATTGTTTGTTTATACCGATATAGAGGTACATTGTCATGGCATAAACTTTCCTTTGGTTGAAAACCAAATTTGAAAAAATTAAAATTTATTAGATGCCAGTAGATGCCAGGAACTAGCCGTTCGGTGGAAAATTAGCCCATGTCTCAAACATATCGTATCCCACATATCAGCTAATTTCGTCAAGAAATTCTTTTTGGGTAGACAATTTTTGAAGAGTTCTTCCCCCGGGGCTTGAATTCAAGGGCAGAATTGAGGACAGGGGCCCATCTTAAAAACAGCTAAAATTCGCTTTTTGGTTGAATTGTCCGATATTACAGGCATTCATGCATGTGTATAATTTTGTATGGGCTCTTACTAATTTATTAAAATAAATACAATTATATAACATACAGACAAAAAACCAATACCGTGTTTTATAAATGAATGCAAAATACATTAAATATATTAAACAGCCAAATATATGGTACGATAACTCAGCTCAAACGAATTTTTGATTTTAAAAAATTTTGACTCTTCTTTAAGAAAAATGATAAAATCTAATTCTTTTCAAGTCTCATCTCACTGCTACTTTCGCCTTCCGCCTTTTCTTTGTATGTAATGCAAAACAGTTCCTATGTGTGTTTAATCATTCTCTCCGCCTGTCTTCTTAATAGGGGAAATTCTCTCCCCTGTTTCTCTCAGTTTCTCCGTTTATTTCTCTGCTTGTTTTCTCCACCCTGTTGCTCTTTTCCCCTTAATAGGGGATTGCTCTGTATTGATTTTTCAGTGCGTGTTCTCTTTTACACGCACTGAGTGTCAGTCACCCCCATAGAGGGGTGATGGAAATTGCAAATTTTATTGCATTTTCAGCCGTTTCTCAGCGAGATCGGCTTTTTTAATTTTTGCAGGCTGAGCCTGCCAGGACTTATAGTCAGTCTGACTTCCTAGCAGGATCAGTCTTATTTCATATTGTATGGAAGGCTGTCTTTTCAAAACTTCAAATTTTCCAAAATTTAAAATTTTCCGAATTTTAAATTTTCCGAATTTTAAAATTTTCCACATTTTAAAATTTTCCAAGTTTTTTCAAATTTTCAAATTTTCCAAATTTTGAAATTTTCAAAATTCTAAAATTTTTAGAATTCTAAAATTTTCAAAGTTCTCGGCTTTTGGACGAATCCGTGACTCCCAACTTTGGAGGGCGACGTGGCCAATTTTTTGTTACAAAGCGAATTAGTCCCAAGTTTGTTTTTCCAATCTCGCCAAAGTCTGTATTAGCATTTTATAATCATGTCTTAATCCAGTTTACAACTGAAAACATTCCTCACCTTATGTGTTTCATCCTTGCTCTTATTCCTTGCTTTGCTGTTTGTGAGCATTTTATTCCCTTTATATAGGGTGTGAGAATATCTTATTCATTGTCTTATCAATGTAGGTTTTCTATTTTTAGGACCTCAGGTAAAGAAATGCGTGCTGAATATGGATCTGGTTCTACAAGTTCAGGCCTCGGCAGGTGAAAGTCTCCAGGACCGGATACGCGAGCTGGAGATCAGCAACCGGGAACAGAAGCGCACGTCCGAGATGAAGGAGACCCGGGCCGCCGAATCCACCCGAAAACTGCAGAAGACGTCTCAAATGAATGTGGATCTGGTTCTACAAGTTCAGGCCTCGGCAGGTGAAACTCTCCCGGACCGGATACGCGAGCTGGAGATCAACAACCGGGAACAGAAGCGCACGTCCGAGATGAAGGAGACCCGGGCCGCCGAGTCCACCCGAAAACTGCAGAAGACGTCTCAAACACTAAGGTATATATTAGAAAATATTAGAATTAAATATTAGAATATATTAGAAAATTTTAAAATTTGGAAAATTTGAAAAATTTTAAAATTTGAAAAACTTTAAAACTTGGAAAACTTTAAAATTTAGAAAATTTTAAATTTTCGAAAATTTGAAGTATTGAAAAAACTTGAATTTTTAAAAACTTGAAAAATTTTATTTGAAATATAGTTAAAAGAAATATATATCCCCAACATTACATAATATTCAACTAGAAATATCTATCGGCGGAAATTACGATTACAGTTTACCTTTCTAGTTGGCTTTGCGTTTCGCATTCATTTGCCGGTCTCTCATCATAAAGAACCAATCAAATTACTATGAGCCAGGCCTCGCCAACCACAGATATAATTCTGAGTTCGGAAAAGTTATGACCATTTCGAGTCAACAGACTAAAGTCTGACAGTCAACAGACCAAGTCTCACCAAAAAATGTAGGGAGCAAAATTGTTTGTTTATACCGATATAGAAGTACATTGTCATGGCATAAACTTTCCTTTGGTTGAAAACCAAATTTGAAAAAATTAAAATTTATTAGATGCCAGTAGATGCCAGGAACTAGCCGTTCGGTGGAAAATTAGCCCATGTCTCAAACATATCGTATCCCACATATCAGCTAATTTCGTCAAGAAATTCTTTTTGGGTAGACAATTTTTGAAGAGTTCTTCCCCGGGGCTTGAATTCAAGGGCAGAATTGAGGACAGGGGCCCATCTTAAAAACAGCTAAAATTCGCTTTTTGGTTGAATTGTCCGATATTACAGGCATTCATGCATGTGTATAATTTTGTATGGGCTCTTACTAATTTATTAAAATATATACAATTATATAACATACAGACAAAAAACCAACACCGTGTTTTATAAATGAATGCAAAATACATTAAATATATTAAACAGCCAAATATATGGTACGATAACTCAGCTCAAACGAATTTTTGATTTTAAAAAATTTTGACTCTTCTTTAAGAAAAATGATTAAATTTAATTCTTTTCAAGTCTCATCTCACTGCTACTTTCGCCTTCCGCCTTTTCTTTGTATGTAATGCAAAACAGTTCCTATGTGTGTTTAATCATTCTCTCCGCCTGTCTTCTTAATAGGGGAAATTCTCTCCCCTGTTTCTCTCAGTTTCTCCGTTTATTTCTCTGCTTGTTTTCTCCACCCTGTTGCTCTTTTCCCCTTAATAGGGGATTGCTCTGTATTGATTTTTCAGTGCGTGTTCTCTTTTACACGCACTGAGTGTCAGTCACCCCCATAGAGGGGTGATGGCAATTGCAAATTTTATTGCATTTTCAGCCGTTTCTCAGCGAGATCGGATATTTAATTATTGCAGGCTGAGCCTGCCAGGACTTATAGTCAGTCTGACTTCCTAGCAGGATCAGTCTTATTTCATATTGTATGGAAGGCTGTCTTTTCAAAACTTCAAATTTTCCAAAATTTAAAATTTTCCGAATTTTAAAATTTTCCGAATTTTAAAATTTTCCACATTTTAAAATTTTCCACGTTTTTTCAAATTTTCCAAATTTTGAAATTTTCAAAATTCAAAATTTTTAGAATCTAAAATTTTCAAAATTCTCGGCTTTTGGACGAATCCGTGACTCCCAACTTTGGAGGGCGACGTGGCCAATTTTTTGTTACAAAGCGAATTAGTCCCAAGTTTGTTTTTCCAATCTCGCCAAAGTCTGTATTTGCATTTTATAATCTTGTCTTAATCCAGTTTACAACTGAAAACATTCCTCACCTTATGTGTTTCATCCTTGCTCTTATTCCTTGCTTTGCTGTTTGTGAGCATTTTATTCCCTTTATATAGGGTGTGAGAATATCTTATTCATTGTCTTATCAATGTAGGTTTTCTATTTTTAGGACCTCAGGTAAAGAAATGCGTGCTGAATATGGATCTGGTTCTACAAGTTCAGGCCTCGGCAGGTGAAAGTCTCCAGGACCGGATACGCGAGCTGGAGATCAACAACCGGGAACAGAAGCGCACGTCCGAGATGAAGGAGACCCGGTCCGCCGAATCCACCCGAAAACTGCAGAAGACGTCTCAAATGAATATGGATCTGGTTCTACAAGTTCAGGCCTCGGCAGGTGAAACTCTCCAGGACCGGATACGCGAGCTGGAGATCAACAACCGGGAACAGAAGCGCACGTCCGAGATGAAGGAGACTCGGGCCGCCGAATCCACCCGAAAACTGCAGAAGACGTCTCAAACACTAAGGTATATATTAGAAAATATTAGAATTAAATATTAGAATATATTAGAAAATTTTAAAATTTGGAAAATTTGAAAATTTGAAAAATTTTGGAAAATTTTAAGATTTGGAAAATTTTAAAATTTGAAAAACTTTAAAACTTGGAAAATTTTAAGTTATTATTATTAGTATTATAGTATTATTATTATTATTATAGTATTATTAGTAATTATTAGTACCAATAAAATTAGGAATGAAACTTGTAGAACTGTGTCAAAATTTCAAGCTTAATATTATATAATTATTTACTGGAAGCAGCTCTTTACGTTCTTTACGGAAAGGTAGTTTTGCAGGCTGTTGTATGTAGTAAGCTGTCTACATCGTTTTTGCACAATCAGTTTAGTCAAGCAATGCAGAAGCATTAAAGGCTTTGCGTGATAATAAAATATTTATGCAAATGACTATGTCAGGAAGATATTACGGAAACAATTTTGACTGAAGATTCAAGACAGAATATAATTTTATCATAAAGCAATATTATAATGTATAAAGACAGACAAAAGAGCCAAAAGTTAGAAAAAATTGAAAATTTAACATAAATTGCAAATTTTCCTTTGAAATTAGCCCAAAATTTAGTGTTAAATAGGTGTAAACAAAAATAACTCCTGACCCGCTCAGACCCGCGGGTGCCCACTGACCTGAAAGTCGACTCGCGGGTACCCACGACCCACTTCCAACTATGATTCCCAGTTTTGAACAAATTTTTGAAAAGGTTGCAAAGTGACCGTATGCACCATCCACAGAACGCCACTAAAGGAACACATGATTATAATCAAATTTTAGTTATTTAAGCTTTGCAAAAACGGCAGGAATAGCAGTCTGTGTGCTGAGACATTAAGTTGCTTATTGAAAGCAAGACAAGCAAGTAGAGAGCTCGATGAATATACAGTGCATGCTGCATGCACAACATAAAATTAGGATTACGTTTCTGAGTATAACCAAGAGTCTATAAAGGAAGAGTGAGACACTCGACCTTCCATAGTGTTTTAAGCTTGAAATATGCTCGGCACATTAAGGCCGAAATCTCGGGGGTATCACTTACCGTTGTTAACCATGTATTTATATGCGTTTGAACTAAAACGCATCTGGTTGGCTAATCGCCTAAATTATGTCAAATTTACGTGTATAAGCGGACCCCCTCCGAGACCTCGGGGGGGGGGGTCCCGCTTAGCGTTGTTAAGCGTGTGTTTATATGCAGTCGAACTGAAATGCACTGATGAGGATTACGGTAGCTAAGTAGCCAATCAAATGCATTTCAGTTCAGTGGCATATAAACACACGCTTAACAACGCTAAGCGGGCCCCCCCCCCCGAGATCTCGTGGGGGGGTCCGCTTATACACGTAAATCTGACATAAGGTAGGCGATTAGCCAATCAGATGCGTTTTAGTTCAAACGCATATAAACATATGGTTAACAACGGTAAGTGGTACTCCCCCGAGATTTAGGCCTTAATGTGTCGAGCATATTTCAAGCTTAAAGCACTAGGGAAGGTCGAGTGTCTCACTCTTCCTTCTCACTCACTCTCTTGGTATAACCAAATATAACATAATAGCACAAGTTTAATCAAAGGCCTATATGCGCTGAGATTAGTAATCGTGGAGAATATGTATACACTCAAATTAGCCATTTTTAGAAATCACCAGCAATAAGTCTATTTTTTTCGAACACTTTTCAAAATATTGTTAAAATTTTAGTGAATGTATCAACAAGAGATACACGCAACTATCCGCGCGGGTAGCCTGCGGGTGGCAAAATTTCTATTACCCGTGGGCACCCGCGGGCCGCGGCCCACTTCCAACTCTGCCCCCTCCCCGGAATGTTTGCACTAAGGCAAATTCCCCACCTGGAAATTTTGCACTGAAGCAAATTAATCAACCGGTTCCAAATTATATATTGCCGGATCCGGATCTAGCGAACACAATACATGCGAATTTTTAATCCGCTAGTCCGCTAGAGCGGAATACCTAATTATTCCGCTAGAGCGGAATACCTAATATTGCGATGTCCTATGTTTTGTGTGTAATCTTATATTGGGTCTTGAAAATAGCCTATCTTTACCATGTGTCTAAATATGCACCATTTTTTGCTTTCACATTATGCAGATTAGGTCAAATGTCAAATGAAAGCTCAGTTAACTAGACGATTGTTACTTCAGATCAGTCCTTCCCATTTTAAAGCCTGCAGTCTGCAGTGTTACAAGGCGTGCAATGGTTTGCCTGCCCTGCCCATATGATTTCTCAAAAAATTTCTTGAGCTCCACCCGGCCTGTAGAGTTTTGGAACGCACGATACCTGAATGTGCGTGCAGTTTTTTATCTAGCATATCATTGGAATGCCAATTGCGATTGCGTGCAAAGAAACAAGTAACAGTTTGCTGTAAAGGCCACAGTTTTCTGGTCCCTAGAAAAAGCACAAAAATAGCTTCTCAAAGCAATCCTGGTATGTTATAGCAATAAATTTCCGGTATATATTCAAGGAGTATTAAATTTTAGGTCAGTATTATAACGAAAAATAGTGTCTCTGTCTTTACTGACTGATTCTTATGTTAGTAATCCAATGCGACATGAAACTTGGAAAAATTACGGTTATATGTCAAAACCCGACAATTGTGACGACACAATCAGCTGTGTCATCATGAATTATTAGGAAATTTGTTAAGAAATAAAGTTTAACACCAAACCCCGAACCCTAATTTAGAGTTTGACTCTACCTAAGTCAACCCAAAATCACATCAAATGAAACGGTCATTCGAACTGCGAATGAAACTGTCATAAAATAATGCGATGGCCCTCTAAAATAGAAAACTATGATAAAGGTTCTGCTGGGTACTGGACCAAGACCTTTCGGGGTCCTATACTGTAATTTCTATAAGTATATATAAACAGTTATCAATGGTAAAATTTTCTCCAAGTAAACTTAAATCTTTGAGGATCATTCTGGGATATGATGAACAGTGTTTGAAAACAGCTAGAAAAATAAATTAAAAACAAAATTTCTCATGGTTAACAAAAATTGAGAGCTATATTTTAAGTTTTCTTGGCTGGAAGGATCACAATAATCCATCTTGAAAAATCAGAAGTTTCTAAAGAAAAAAAACAGCCTTAATACTACTAGTTGTTTACAATGTGCAGTGATGGAAATTTCATGAATATAAAGTATAAGAAAAGCAACAATTAGAAAAACATTTTTACAGTTATTAACGGTTGCAAAATTAACTTATTAATAAAGCAATTATTATTATTACCCAGCTGCCCGGGTTGTCCTCGGCCGGTCAACAACTCTAGTAATAGGCTGAACTTCCATGTCACATTCTCAATCTTTCCTTGCTGTGCCCGCTTCCCTTAGAATGCATTGGAAAAAAAGTTAAAAAGAAATATGAGAGGAAGGTAGCAGGGCATGTGGCTTCTCGCCACATTGCAGTAAAATGAAGCCGCTCGTGGGTGATTTTATCGTAACGATCGCTCCCCGCTGAAAGTATTTGATGAGCGCCCCCTCCCAACTGGCACCTACCCATTTTTCCACGAACAGGTCGATACAGTTAAAATTACAGGTTTTCTCTGGTAAAAACGACAGGGTTGGGATCAATTTTTACTATTCGAGATGCCGGTAAAATCACAAGTTACTTTTGTGGAAAGTACAAAAGTTCCTGTGATTTCTACAGGAGTCTTTTAGAGTGTTCACTCAAAATAATGTACCCACTTAAACGTGACTGTAGTAGCCAAAGCCAGCTGAATGGCTACACAGCTGCACAGCGCAGACAAATTTATTCGACTGTGAACCTTAGGCAGTGTCGGAAGTAAGATTGAGGATTCCGGATAGTGATGTTTCAGCACCTGAAACTGAAACTGAAAGTATTTTCAGTCAGTGCATATTTTAGTTTCAGCACCTAAAACTGAAACTGAAACTGGAAATAGTAGAGCTCGACGCCTGAAACTAAAACTGAAAATGCAAAAAATCGACGACTGAAACTAAAACTGAAACTGAAGCTGAAATTATTTTGATTTTCCGCCTGAAACTGAAACTGAAATTCTAAAGGAAATATGCCTGAAACTGAAACTGAAATAATTTCAGTCGACCACTGAAAATGAAAATAATTTCAGCTCTTACTTGGCCTGAAAGTATCAATCTATTTAAGCCTAGGCTTAGACTGAAACTTGTAATTTCAGACAACGCTTAGCCTGAAAATTGTAATTTCAGACCACGCTTAGCCTGAAAATACCATTTTCAGATGATGCGTTGCCTGAAATCATTATCACCTCTAAAATATGCATTTGAAACATTGCAATATACGTAGAACCTGAAACTGAAATTTATTTGGATAAGGCCAGAAACTGAAACTGAATCTGAATCTGAAATTCCTAGTGGCACCCGCCTGAAACTGTAACTGAAAATCAGATAAAATGAGACCTGAAACTGAAACTGAAATTCCTTTTATTTCCTTTTTTCTGGCTGACTTCAAAAAGTTTAGGAATTTCAAAACTTTTAAACAAAAATTACGTTTTTGCCCATATTTTTTTCAAAATTTTCCGGCTTCGCCGGGATGTGATTGTATGGATGTTAATTTCAAAATTGGCTTTATATACATTTTGGACGCATATATTTAATAATACCTTCAGTTATCTTTACGTTTTGTGTAGTTTTAAGTATAACGGCTCAGCTTTTGCAGTTTCTAGACTGCACGACATATATAGCGCAAATTCAACGATTTTATTCTTTTTAGCACACGTATTGTTTTGTTGCGCAACGCTAAGAATTACATAAATTTCTATGGTTGTGGATCGTTTCAAAGACTTTGCAGAAAATTTCGAACATTATCTAAACTTCTCGTTTTATCGTTGAAATTTTAAAAATATTCTCTAAAATAGTTTACTAAGACAGCATGTTTTCTTTATGAATGCGAGCTTATTTATACTTTAAACAGTGATATGTATTAAGAATGCGGAATTTGATAGGAGGTCCGTGTTAACCTGGGCCGTCCTTTTTAATTTTGTTTTCCAAGATTGCAATGTTATCGACTACCTTCCCACCTAGGGTTAGATTTTGCAGAAAAACCTTTGCGGTAGGAACTACTTATAGTTGAAGAATATTTTTTTTGCTACGGACTTATCCACCATCAAGGCACTACATGAGGCCTATACGGTGATGCTCTCCGCAGTCCTTTGAAAGTGGACAAGAAAGCGGAGAAGCGAAGACCACGGACAGAAAACGTGATCCCCAAGCCAAGTCGGTGTACGGTTATTGGCACATGGCCGCAGTCACACCCAAGGCAAACGACGTTGACGGTTAGCAACAAAGTTTGCCCCCCGCATACCTCGAGTGACTAAGATGGCTGAAACTACGGTAAGGCTACTCGGAAAGCCTGGGGACAAAAAAAACTGGCTGCAGAAGCAAGGAACGAAGGGTAAGAGCCGAGTCTCAAGATAGGAAAGAATGAAAGTCCACTTCTTTGATTTATTCTTAACTTAAATTACCAATAATCTTTTTACCCCCCACGTCGTTCGGTGTGGTTTGGTTTAGCTTAGTTCGGTTGTATTGCAACGATATTATCAGCCATAGGTAACAAAACAGTGTCCTAAGCTTTCCGTTTGCGTTTGAAACAGCTTAGAAAAACCAGTCAAATGCTGAAAGTTGCCTCATCTATCAATTATACAGACTACGCTGTACACAGGATCAAATTTTTCCACTTATCTTTAAATTACTGTCATGAACCCTTAAGCCAAGTTTAAAGTAATAATAAAATTTGATAGCGACTTAGCCAACTGGATCCGTAGGTGGAGTGGAGACCTACATCCTTTCCATGCCCATCTGTCATGTCACTGCTGTTTACTGTGCTACCAATGGGTATATCCCAGTCAGGATCCCGGTGGCATGGTTTAGCTACAAAACGTACTTAGAATTATCCCAGTCGATTATTGTTAATGTAAATTTGATAAGAAGCCATTTCTCGTTATCGACGCATAACAACAATAGAAATAAAGTTATGAAAAGAGTTGTTTCCTTAATTCCTTTAATCTACGCAATAGAGTGGATTATGGTTGTTTTAATGCATTAAATTGAACTGAGTAACCGACAATGCGGAAACAGATTAATACACGAAGATTTGTGGTCAAAGAAAATAAATTTTAAATAAATATTCTCAAACTTATCATTAAATGGCCGCCATTCTTCTTGCAGTCACGGATCGGATCTCCAAAGAATCTCCTAGTTGAAGAATATAGCTTCAACGTTGCTCTTAAAGTGCCAGGCATGCTATTTTCCGTTACGTAAATTGACCATTATATTCTCAAAAATTTTCGAGTTTTCCAGCACTTTAATTTTTACAAATTTTCCAACTTATCATAATCTAAAAATTTTTCTGGTCTTTCAGATTACCCCCCCCCCAGTGCTAAAATTTTTAAAATTTGACCAATCGAGCTGAAATTTAGTATGAGTATGTTTTCGACCACGCTGAGCTCAAATATTGCAAAATTTTTCGATTTCGCGAAATTAGATTTTTGTCAATTCGCAAGGGGGGGAGACCAAGGGAAACCAAAAAATTTTTTGTCTTCGATTTTGTTGAAACGTTGCATATAGGGGTTTGCTGGGTCGCTGAACAGGAATCTAAAGTCCTTTTTCCGATTCAGTTTTTCGGTTGATATGAGTTTATGTTGTAAGCGTATACTGAGCTAACGAAAAGCTGAATCGAAAAACGGACAGACACGGAAAACGGTAGTGCAGGACCCAGGAGACATTTTCAGATTTTAGTTTAAAATGAAAAATCGCTCGGCATCATCGAATCTATCCGAACAGATTAAATTTTAAAGCAAAAATAATATACTACGAATTGCGTTAGCGTACTATCAAGAAAATAGCCTTTAAAGTTTGTTATTTTTGCCAGTTTTCATCTGGAAAATTCCTTCTTTTCCTTTTTTTCCTTTTTTCTGTTCCAAAATTCCTTTTTATTCCTTTTTTTTCTGAGGATGGCCGCGCAACAGCGAAAGCGAAAAGAAGAAGAAATACTTCCAGTTTCAAATTAATGCAAGAAAATAAAGAATGTAAATTTCACAAAAAATAAACGTACAGAAACTTACAAAAAATAAAACAAGAGACATCAGTAACAAATACGGACTGAAGATCTCCGATATGCCTTAAACACAATAAAATCGATATATATATATATATATATATATATATATATATATATATATATATATATATATGTATATATAGATATATATATATATAACGAATTAATAGATGTCGTTGTCGCAGTTGTCACAGCGCCTCAGCCTTGGAAAATTTAAAAATAGGGCTAAATATGGAGATTTTTCCACAAAAATATCGGGATGTTAAGAGTTTTTCGACAAGTAATAACATTTCAGCAAAAATAGCGGTAAACATTTCAAATTTTTTGTATGCTAAATCTGATGCTAACGTCTTAAGCTTAAGCTAGTCAATCTGAAAAATCATAGTCTGAAACTTACACGTGCTTGTCGTTCTTTTTTAGGTTGAGGTCGGTTTAATGGCTCCATCACCGGTTCGAAAGTTGACTCAGGTGACTCCTTTTATATCTGTATTGGTTTTTAATGAATTTTACTGTTTACTATTATTTATTAGCAGGCATTAACATTCCTATTTTTCCTTTTTTTGGAAGTCGTCCTTGTTTCTTTTTTCTGAAAATTTTCCGGGTATCTATACAAATATGGCTGAAAGTTAATCTTTGCAGGATTTGTAAAATTTGCCCGTTTGCTTAAATTGCAAATTCTTTTTGCAGAAGATGGTCAAAATACACCAAATAGGGTACCGTCAGCCGGGGTACTTTGCCTTCGGGGGTAACTTTGCCCGGCTTCGGAAAGAAATTTAGCGGAAATTCTACTGACCGCCCCTTGTATCGTATTAGAATAAGTTCTTTTGCACTGTACAGTGTAAGGCGTTCTCTTTCTGCGACAGCAAATTTCATGTACAACGCACTTAGTACGGATGCACATGGAGTAATTTAGTACGACAGTTACAAATTTTAGCTGTTTGGAGAATTCAGCTAAAACCCACCCCCCTTAACAAACTGTAGTAAGTTATATACCAAATTAAAGCTTAGAACCTGAGCTATCTTATGAACCTATCTCTCGATTGATAAAGTTTGAACATAAATATTTAATCCCGGTGGGCAGAGTACCCCCGCAATTTTTCAATATGGGGCTACTTTGCCCGCCGAAAGGGGCTACTTTGCAGATTGTTTCTTGCAGATAGCCAGTACAGATTGATTGGAGGCAACGGTGAAAGTTCGAAAATTAGCAACGGCCGTGGTGGTTGGAACTGATTGTTAGACTCGCTGCCCAGAAATACAGATCTTCACCTATGGTTTTAGGCATATTCTTTAAATCGCTAGGTTACACCCGTTTTTTGCCAAAGATTTCAAGGTTTTAGCCGTTGCTGGTAGCCAGAACGTTAAGTGAGAAATTGCTGAATAAGGGTAAAAATTGGATGTAACCTGGTATTACGGAAGTTATGCGAAGGAGGTAGCAAGTGTATGCCGTTGAAACTCTGAACTGAAACTGCGAGAAAAAAAATTCCAGTGGGGTCCACAATTTTGAAGGGAGATTCCCCCCTACGCGCCTGGTTTATAACCACAGGCCTGTTGCGGTTCCTTTTTTCCTTTTATTTCCTTTTTCTCGAGACATTCCTTTTATTTCCTTTTTTTCTAACTGAGCTTCAAAAATGATGGAATTTTCAGGATTCTTAGTCAAAAATTACCAGATTGCCTCTATTTGTTTGAAAATTTCCGGCTTCGCCAGAGCTTAGATTTTAATTTTAAAGATCTTTTGGGATTTTGGAAGTATATATATATTTTAATTGATTAAACTTGAGTTGGTGCTGAGCTTTGTTTCAATTTCTCGTCAGGCTGGCTTGAAATGTATTTTATTTATAATCAGGGATTTGCTGCTTGGAGTGCCAGAAATGAAGAAAAATTTAAGCTTTTTGTTACATGGTTACGCATACTAGTGTTAAAATGTGTACGTATGCATAGTTCCGACGATTTCGCAACGTTTCCTAAAATGTTTCTAATTCTTATTCAGATCCTAAGATCTTTCAAATTAAACGTTTCGATCATTTACATATTCTAAATTCTTTTTAAGGTTATCGGAACGAGGACTGGTCACCATTTTTATCTGTGTTTTTTAACTGTAATGCATACCTAGTTTTTGTTCCAAAATGGTGTTCCAAAATAGTCCAAAAATACTCTCGGTCAGAGTCGTCATATATGTCTTTTCAAGATTATTTTGTTGCATAGAGTTGCATTAGTTTTTCGTTTTCAGGATAATGATGCTGGTCCTTCTGCGTCTGCTTGCAGGTCAATTATTCAGGTACAGTTCGAAAGCTGTCTAACCGAAAGTATTCCCCTAGTTAGCATCGCCTTCTTTTTGAAGGTTGATTTACCACTACTAGTTTTGACAAAGGACTTTTAAGGATGGAGGGGTGTAATATTTACTATTTTTGCTTAACAATTACATGCACACTGCGTATTATACTGCAAGTTGTCCTATGAATTCAAAAGTCTTCTATGGTCATGTTTTCGACTTGTTACAGCTGATTTTTAATGGTGTAGAAAATGCATCAATGTTGAGCTATTTTGCTAGTTAGCAACTGGTCTCACCAATACAGTTTATTGCGTATCGTACACTTATAATTATTTTAGCCTAACTAATAATTAATAGTGATTTCGCTTTTGTTTGTGGTATTTTTCAATTTCGTTATCAAAATGAGCCTTTTTAAGTGATTGAGTCGGTAGATCAAACTACCGTTTATGGTGAGGAGGACGAGGGCACAGCTTCCCCCAACAGCCCATATTCAGCTGGGTTTACTTTTGTGGGGGGGGGGGCGGGGGCGCCCTCCCCCACTTTTCGGGTTCCCCCCACTCGGCCCCACCCCCGCTTTTTTGGGCTTCCCCCCCACTCACCCTAAGGTGCCCAAAAATTGCTAAATTTTTCGGATTTTTGGTCAAAATTTTCAAAAATTTTCCGGCTTTGCCGGAATTGTTTGCTCAAAAATGGTCTATTTTGATGCTAAAACTTGATTTTTGAGCACTTTTAAGCATAGTCATAGCAGTATATGCAGAAAATAGGCTATTTTTACTGCATTTTTTCAGACCACTTTGGATCCCCCCACTTTTGGACCTCCCCCCCCACTCTTCCCCCCCCCCCACTTTTTTCGCCTAAAGTAAACCCAGTTCAGCCGGATATTTTAGTGGGGGCACTACTCCCCCCCCTCGTAAAACTGTATCAAGTTTCAAGCTAAGTATGTACTTGTAGACAATGTAGTTTTAATTTTTTTCTATGTCAGGATGGAGATGTAGTTGGTGGAGATGAGGCTGGTGCTTCTGCTGAGGCCAATTGGTTGGATGCTGGCAAAGACAATTAGTTGACTCCTAGTTTTTGCTTAGTATTTGTATGGTTTTTATCTGGTTCTGCTATGTATATACTGTTAGAAGTATTGAATGTGCTTTAATTCACTGTATTGAAGTGTAACCCGGTCTAATAATATATGTAGTATACGACAAAGTATGCAAAGATGAGCAAACTTGTTGGAAAGTGGATAAATGACTGAAATTTGGCTCACCTCCCCTTTTACCAGTCTGAGCTGAGGTTGGATTGAATTATACCAATTTCTATTAGATCTCTAAAAATTCTAACATTTCATTGTGTGGTTGTGTTCTTGTTGTGTCAGTTTTGATATCTTGTTATTGTTGTGCCAGCTGATATTTTGACTTGTTGTATTTTTCATAATTGTCACGAGTATAGCTAGTTACGTAGGATCTAATCGGGAGTTTATTAGATATACATTGTTGAACGGCAGCTAAGTTTGTTGGTTCTGTTTTGTTGATAGTAAATGACCTTGGTTGGAATTTATTAGCTATCCGTATCAATTATTTAAGCATGTGCTGCGGTGACCGCTTGCAGCATTCCTTTATTTAAACCCTACTCCCCCATTGATTAGACTGGAAATAATTAAACTTAAAATTAAACTTACAGTATTTGACATTAATTTCTTAATTTAATTCTGTTCGGAGTTCAATTAATTCTTTAATCATATGCTGCGGTTGACCAGGTCTGCTTGCAGCATTACACTTTCAATTCGTAATTCAATTAATAGGCCAATTAATTCTTTAATCGTATGCTGCGGTTGACCAGGTCTGCTTGCAGCATTAGACTTTAAATTCTTAATTCAATTAGTAGGCCAATTATTTCTTTAATCATATGCTGCGGTTTACCCTGCCAGCTTGCAGCGTTTGACATTAATTTCTTAATTTAATAATGTTCTAATTTTAGTAATTTAATAATCCTGCTGCGGTTGACCAGGTCTACTTGCAACATTAGACTTTAAATTCTTAATCCAATTAGTAGGCCAATTAATTCCTTAATCATATGCTGCGGTTAACCCTGGCAATTTGCAGCATTCGACTTTAATTTCTTAATTTAATTCTGTTCGGAGTTCAATTATTTCTTTAATCATATGCTGCGGTTAACCCTGCCAACTTGCAGCATTTGACATTAATTTAACTAACTTAAGCTTAAACTAGCTTAGACGTTAAGCTTATAACTTTAGCTTATATCTAGCTAACCAAATTCTGGATCGAAAAACGGTTTTTAGATTTCATGTTCAGCAACCCCTATATGCATTTGTTCAACAAAATTGGGTACAAAAAGTTTTTGGTTCCTCTTGGTCCCCCCTTGAAAAACTCAAAAATTTAAAATTTTCAAAATAATTTTATTACCAATCAATCAGAAATGTGTTCAAATGCATCCATACCAAATTTGAACTAAATCGGTTGAGTTTTGCGGAAGTTACGCACAGGTGTGCGTCTGCCTTAGTATCGCCGGCCAATTAATTCTTCAACCATATGCTGCGGTTGACCCTGCCAGCTTGCAGCATTAGACATTAAATTTCTTAATCAAATTCAGTTTGTAGGTCAATTAATTCTTTAATCATATGCTGCGGTTGACCAGGTCTGCTTGCAGCATTAGACTTTAAATTCTTAATCCAATTAGTAGGCCAATTAATTCATTAATCATCCTGCTGCGGTTGACCAGGTCTGCTTGCAGCATTAGACTTTAAATTCTTAATTCAATTAGTGGCCAATTAATTAATTAATCATCCTGCTGCGGTTGACCAGGTCTGCTTGCAGCATTTAGACTTTAAATTCTTGTTTTAATAATGTTGAGAGAGCAAATCATCCTGCTGCGGTTGACCTGTCAACTTGCAGCATTATGCGTCTATCAAAAGATTTTGACACTGGCTAAACTGCCAGAATCACGATCTTTCCGCAGGGCAAAAATGTTTAGCAACTTTCCTCGGAAAGACATTCCGGGGAATCACAAAAGAAAATTTTCCAGCGCAGTCGGCAGCTTTCTAAGCAACATTCCGCATTGGCTGCGAAGAAGCAACAATCCGGAACAGTTGGCAGCTTTCCGGGCAACTTTCCGCAAGACTGCGCAACTAGCAAAATTCCAACACAGTCAGCCAATTCCTTGGAATCATGCTATTGATGTTGTGTCTGCAATTTTGCTGGAATAGCAAAAATCCGTGGGTTTCTGCTGTTCCTGCCAATAGTTAATGCCCTTTATAATCTTTCGTTCCCTGTTAGTTGTTAGTTGCACAATTGACAGTAAATTGCTAAAGTAGATGTCATTATTTGATAATTGCATTGTTTTCAGTTGTACTCATACTCATATATATGCATATTTGATAATTGCATTGTTTTCCGTTGTAGTCAAGTTAAGTATGCATGCATAAAGAAACTTGCTTTCGATGAGTTTTTACCTGTTTGAAGGTAGAATAAAAATTTTTACACCTACTTCAAATATTCCAATTAAAGGTGCTCTAGTTGCACCACAACCTGCTACATTTATTTACAATATGGTTATGTCGAGAAACAAAACAGAATAAAGCCGCAGATTAACGAACATACAATCATAAAACAATGTTTGAACTGTTAATACAGTTAAGACCATCAAACTTTTCTTAAGGTTTCTTTTTAATCCATCCACGCCTTCATTCTTCCTTTGCAGGGATCAAAAACGTCGTCATCACAGGGAGGTCCTCTTCCACATCTAGCCAACTGATATGGCGCTGAAATAATGGTTAACATCATAATAACAAGACTGAATTTCAGAGTCATGACTAGTAATTTTAAGATTGATTTACCTACAGAGCAATTTGTCCGACCCAGGATTAGTTGCTTATTAGTAAAAGAGAGACCTGGCAAGACCAATTTTTGGAGTCCTATGGTTACTGGAACCGTTAAACTGCTAAGCAATAGTGAAATGGACAAATCTCTTGATATAAGACAAATAAACTAATTCAGCAGCATAGAACGCTGGGAATTGTTGGCCATTTCACTTTCCCTTCCAGCCAAAACTTTTAATTTTTGACAAATAAGCTTACAGTTTCGTAGTGCGCATTTTTGAAAATAGATTTAAAAAATTTTAATATGTCAATTGGCTGAAAACAGAGTAATGCTGAAAAGACTTGCAAATAGGAGTTGTCACGGGTGCTGAGAAGGCATCTGAAATCCGTTTTTCTATTCAGCTTTTCGTTTGCTTTTTGTCATAAGCTTACAATTTTAGCTTAACGAAAACCTGAATAGATAATGGATTTCAGATTCGTGCTCAGCGGCAAAAACTCCTGTATGCAAGTCCGAAAAATCGGGCGCAAAATGTTTTTGATCCCCATAGTTACCAAATTAATAGTATAATTTTCAAAAATGTTTTTGAATAGAAATTTACAACGTCTTGAAGTTATTTGTCAAAAAACGAATATAGCAGGGGAAGCGAAAGAGATCCAGTTACAAATACGTCTCTTAATAGGCTGACAGTAACCAGCTGGTAACCTGCCTGCAAAGTTCTTAAATAACCCATATCCCAGAGAGACCTGGGTTTTTTGCAATCGTATACAAATGGGGTGCAAATTCTTGAGAGACTCACCTTCTCCAGCGACTTCAGGCAATTGCAGTATGACGTTTTGGACTTGAATTTGAAAATTTGCCATTTTTAACTAAGGCATCGTCATCGCACAGAGGCATGTTTCCTTCCACAGTTACACGCCAGCAATTGCAGTGACACTTAGCACACACATTCCGTTCATGACTTCAAAAGAGGAACGGAAAATCCGTACAGATTTTTCAAAATTTCCCAAAAAATGGAGGAAGGTTTATTTAATTTGACTGGCTGCTGATGCATACTCCCAGGGAAGGAAACACTTTCCAGCAAATGATGCCAGTCTCATTTAGCTTGTTGAGTGGTATACCTTGCTTAGAATGAGATCTCAAGAATGAGGTTTGGCAGACAGTTTTCATGAAGTTTCAAAATGAAGATGAAGTTTTCGTATCTTATTGGCAGTACCCCCTCCCTCTCGCAAGAGTCAGTTCTGGTCGCATTTATGTGTTTCGTGGTAGGAATCATAGTGTGTGCTAGATCGCCGAATTACCATATTCTTACAAAAATCGAAAAAGATCTGCTTCAGGATTTTATATATGCATGCTCGACATTTTTGGGCAGAGCCGGGTCGGGGAGGATAAGGCAGACTCAGGCTAATGGAAAGGGGGTAGACTCAGTCCTCGCAGAAGTCTAGTGTGGGGATCTGTCCAACAGAGACTTTAGGTAAGGGAACGGTTCGTGTTTGACAGAGTCTGTGCGGCTGCTATATAGAGCCGGGGATAATACGCTTCTAGCAGTGGAGGAATAAAGTAACGTGTTAAGGTGGCGCTTGCATTATCAGAATTATTGATGTAAAATTTGAACAGATTGTACAATTTTGAAGAATTCTGAGTAAGTCTACTCTGGCTGGCAAGCTATCTTTTGACAAAATTTCTGCCCCCTGGAACCCATGACTGGATAACTACCTTACAATATACGATATATAACTACTACACTTTCAATTCGTAATTCAATTAATAGGCCAATTAATTCATTAATCGTATGCTGCGGTTGACCAGGTCTACTTGCAACATTAGACTTTAAATTCTTAATCCAATTAGTAGGCCAATTAATTCCTTAATCATATGCTGCGGTTAACCCAGCCAATTTGCAGCATTCGACTTTAATTTCTTAATTTAATTCTGTTCGGAGTTCAATTATTTCTTTAATCATATGCTGCGGTTAACCCTGCCAACTTTCAGCATTTGACATTAATTTAACTAACTTAAGCTTAAACTAGCTTAGACGTTAAGCTTATAACTTTAGCTTATATCTAGCTAACCAAAAGCTGGATCGAAAAACGGTTTTCAGATTTCATGTTCAGCAACCCCTATATGCATTTGTTCAACAAAATTGGGTACATAAAGTTTTTGGTTCCTCTTGGTCCCCCCTTGGAAAACTCAAAAATTTAAAATTTTCAAAATAATTTTATTACCAATCAATCAGAAATGTGTTCAAATGCATCCATACCAAATTTGAACTAAATCGGTTGAGTTTTGCGGAAGTTACGCACAGGTGTGCGTCTGCCTTAGTATCGCCGGCCAATTAATTCTTTAATCATATGCTGCGGTTGACCCTGCCAGCTTGCAGCATTAGACATTAAATTTCTTAATCAAATTCAGTTTGTAGGTCAATTAATTCTTTAATCATATGCTGCGGTTGACCAGGTCTGCTTGCAGCATTAGACTTTAAATTCTTAATTCAATTAGTAGGCCAATTAATTCATTAATCATCCTGCTGCGGTTGACCAGGTCTGCTTGCAGCATTAGACTTTAAATTCTTAATTCAATTAGTAGGCCAATTAATTAATTAATCATCCTGCTGCGGTTGACCAGGTCTGCTTGCAGTATTTAGACTTTAAATTCTTGATTTAATAATGTTGAGAGAGCAAATCATCCTGCTGCGGTTGACCCTGTCAACTTGCAGCATTAGACTTTAAATTTCTTAATCAAATTCAGTGTGTAGGCCAATTACTTCTTTTCATATGATGCGGTTGATCCTGACACTTGGATTAGGAACGGACAATGATTTAATGCCATTAAAGGGTCTAATTTTCATGCCATAACAGTGCAATTGTTGGAACTGTTTGTTAGTACTCCGCACGGCAGAAAACAGGCATTGAAACTATACGACGTAGTTAAAGTGCATGAAATCTTTTGATCTTTACTGCGTACCCGTCTTTCCCTTTTGTTGACTGCATAGGCTACTCTTGAAAGGCCTTGTAAAAGTTGCTAATTTAACATTACCACAATGCAAAGTCCCTACTCCGTATTAAATACATTAGTTATTATTAAATACAATTATTTACATACTTATTCATTCGGTACAAGTTTATTACAAGTTAACAAACGGCAAAAAGAATGTAAACTGTATAGTTGTTTCACTTTTCTTCAACCGCTCTTCATCCCCTGGATCAATGTGCCTGAAATTGTAAGAAAATAATAGAAATTATTAGGAAATAGAAGTGGAAAAGTTTGTTTTAAAGTCAGTTTGCTGTAGCTTAAATTAATAGAGTGGAAATGTTTGTTTTAAAAGCTATTTCTTGCTAGCCGCTTGTTGGGTACATAGGCTACCCGTCACTTTCCAGCTAACATAGATGTACCATACACTGAGCTAGTGTGATTAGCAGCAGCTTGCCCTGTGTCGCTTACACCCGGTTAGTTGTTGTTTTCGTCGCTAGCCCATTGTCGGTTACACCCGGTTAGTTGCTGTTTGCCTTGCTAGCCTAGTGTAGCTTACACTTTGTTAGCTGGCAAATGACAGCTAGCATATGTACCCATCACTTGGTTAGCTTCAACGGCCTGGTGTAAGCGACAATCTGCTAGCTGGCTGGCCTGATATGCCTCACAACCAGTTAGCCTAAGCTAAGGCTCACTGACCAATTGTCACCTACACCCAGTGCAGAAACTAACCCATTGTGGGGTACTCGAGGTTAGCTATCTGCGGCGAGAATTTTGACGTATGCATAAAAACAATCCAGAAATATGAACCGGGCTTAATCCTATAACACAGATTCCACATAACAGCCTGCATTGGAAAAAACCAATGTCAACTATACGCGAGAAAGTCCGGACAAGCCATTTCTTGAAGGGCACTGGAGGGATATGTTCGGAAATCTTTAAAGTTGGAAATGCTGCCACGTTAGCAAAAACTTCAGGCCGGGACGCTCTTAGTCCCTTAGGCCGGCCCGATTTACAATATATGTGTACCACCCCAAGGCCGAAAAATGCCATGTTTAGTGACTTTTTTAGGCCATTTTTAGTAAAAGTGGGACTTCGAAACTTTTCGTCCAAACAGGCCGAAAAATGCAAAGTTTGGGCCTATCTCCTGACAGCATGGGTTTACTTTACTGGGAGGGGGGCGGGGACGCCCCCACTTTTCGGATTCTCCCCACTCTACCTCTTCCTCCTTCCCCCACTTGGCCCCACTCTCACTTTTTTGGGCTTCCCCCACTCACTATAAGCTTCCCAGAAATTGGCAAATTTTAAGGATGTTTGGTCAAAAATCGTCCATTTTGGTACTCAGACTCAATTTTTGAGCACGGTTTAGCTGTTATAGCACCCCACCCCACTTTTTTCGCCTAAAAATAACCCAGAATGCTATGGACCAAAATTAAAAACTCTCTTCCGTTACTTTATGCATCCCTGCCGGTAATGTCCAACAAAAGATACTAGAGCTCTCCAAGCCTCCACCTCCACGTCCAGCACACGTCTTAGCAAGGCGGACCACAAAGGGAAACCCGGAATAGGGCAATAGAAGGGGTCCACCCGCTCGGGAGCATAATTTAAGGACAGGAAGTATCCAGCTACGACATGACTGAAGATAAAAACAGAAAGGGAATGGATCAGCTATGCCCAGCAGAATTGGAAACCATTTAGCGCCGTTGACCAGACGGATGCCAGGGGACACCTGTGGGGATCTCCATTTTATGGGGTCCATGTCCATCGGATTTCCCACGGAGGCGGTTCCATTGCCTCCCCAGATTCTGCGTCAGCTGTATAATTGACTCTTCGCCGTGATCAAGAAATTGGACAGATTCTGCGTCAGCTGTCCAATTTCTTGATCATGGCGAAGAGTCAATTCCTGAACCGTCTGTTCCTGACTGGCACTGACTCTTTCTCATTCGTCAACAAAGCTTCCAATTGCTAAATTGTGCAAAAATAACTGTTTACATGTAACTGATTGAAAGACGAATAAAAACACTAACAAAAAGGAAGTTAGCCTGAGATAGCAGTAAGTTAGTTAAAGTAAGACAGCGATTTTAAAATGACAATAACAATAGCGAAATACCTCTTTTCGTCTACGCAATCTTTTCAGAATTCCAGGACTCTTCAAACGTGAACCAGCAGGCTGAACAGAATTTGTAAAAACAAATGACAAATTAAGCAAAACAAAAGCAGACACTAACTAATTAGTGAAGTATTTCAAAACTCCCCATTACAAATCAAAGCACCAAACGTGGAATATTTACAGGTCTACGTAAACATTATTAATGAAAATATGTCTGACTTAAGCGGGTAGCTTTTGGTTGTATTTTTCTATTGTGTCCGATTGCTCGTTTTATATATTTTTAGTAGGGTCCACAAAACAAGACAAGTATGGTTTGCGTGCTCCTATCGAGTCCTCCAGATTTCAATGGTTTATCTATTTAAATCGACGATCCAGACGGTTATCTACATGCTACCACGGTTTTTTGCGTAAAATACTGCGTATTTAAGCAGTCGAGCTTAAAAATACGCAGTCAAAAAACAAAAAACGCACCAAAATACGCAGCCAAAAAATTCGGTAGTAGGAGTGCTCTAAATAAATTTCTTGAGACACGAACGGCCGAAGCATTGGACATGGACGACTGCTGCATCCACCATCGCGGAGACCAAAGCCGGCTCAGGTGCAGCGGCTTTAGGAATGTCATCGTTCGAAACATTGTGGTATTTCAAATATTCAACGAAATAATTGCAGATCTACTGGCGGAGGAATGAAATGTGGCCCTACCGGTCTTTGGGACCACACACCAAACGGAACCCAAGATTCTGTGAGCGGTAAATCTTTGATCCAGGTAAAGGGAACCCACGGCAAATCTTTGATCCAGAAGGCCACGGGCAAAATGGCGGTCAAGCGAAAAGTACAAGGAAACAGGGATTTTCGTCAACCCATAGGAATTCAGCTCCTTCATCAGCTCCCTACAAACCTAAGAGAAAATGCGGAAAGCACCCTGGACGCCCGGATTGTCCGATCCCGACTGAGGGATGTACATAGAATTTCAATGAAGAAATTAGACTTAAAGCTGTGGGATAAAGTGTTTTGATTGAACTAATTTGTGACTTTTAAATGTTTTTCGTACACTGTGAATTTGTATGCAAACTTGTGACGGGAGGCTTGTTGTGCGGGTAGTTAGCTAGGAAAAAGGAAGGAGTGGCCATTTAGAGAAATTTTAAGAAAATTTCAAAAGAAGTAGAATATTTAAATAGATTTAAAATTTAAATAAACTTTTCCGTGATTCTCAAGCCTGCTGGGAAGCGACCGCCTGGTTTGAACCCGGGACCCCCAGCACGAAGTTCTGGGATAGTCTGGGGCTGAGCTTTGATTAAAAAGCATGTATTGAAAGCAGGCCTGCAAATATTTTTCATTTGAAATTTGGAAAAATGAAACATTGCTCAAGTCTCAAGTTTGCTTTGTTTAGTTAGCAGGAATAGTGATGACTTACCTTTCAGTTGAAATCCAGGAGACTTCAGTGATGGAAACATTGGCATATTAGTAAAAGATGGCAGGCAGCCATCCAAACAAAGAAATAAATAAAGGCTGAGCCTGCCAGGAAGTCAACAGCTTCCTTTCAGGCTCAGCCTGCAGAGAGAACAACTGCTCTCTACGAAAGAAAACTGAAACTGAAAGAAAATTACTAATGCACAAGTGCAATGCACAAACACGTGCACTGAGAAATCGATAGAGAAGCCCCCTGTAAAAGGACAAACAGAAACACTTCTCATAAGAAAGAAAAATTGAATTTTAAGTGCATACAGTCCAGCAAAATGTGCAGTGAAAATTTGAAAGAGAACTCCAGCTATTAAAGGCACAAAATAGCGATTGTAAAAAAAGGCGGAAGTACTAATCTGGACAAACTTAAATTGAACTTAAATCGAAACTGCACAGCAGTATTTTTTAAACCACAGTTCATAGTTAAACTCCAACCGTATCGACTTCTCACGACCAATTTCACGGACTTTGATCGTATTGCACAGAAAAGTATACAATGGGCTAGAGATTACTTTTCATGGTATATGTCAGGATATGACATATATGATATGATATGATGTATATATACATGAATACATGATATGATACATATACATGACACATGATATATATATATATATATGCACTTTATGTCAGGACTATCTCTGCAAAATTTGGGCACCGTATCTTGCACATAGTTCAGGACGCAGTGAAGTTTGTATACATATCATGTCGAGTAATGGAACTACAACCCCTGCTTGCGATGCTTCACCAGGACGCTACGCTGCGTGGAATTTGTTGATACGTTTAACAATTGTGTATCAAACCTAATACTATTATCTGGCAAAAGACTAGCTAGCTTTTCTAACATCGAACTTTTAGTTAATTTTGTAGCTTCCGCTGATCTGCTGTTTTTACTTACAAAGTTAGATTGCTGTCAATTTCCCGTGCGATTTTAAAGGGCGCCGCTTTTATATGTCCAGAAAGTTTGGCACATGGTACTACCAGGATTTTTCAGGAAAAGTTTTCCCTTGCTTGAAAGTCCTTCACACCAAGTTTCAACATTTTTGGTTGAAAATTGCGTGACCTATTTCAGTTTTCGATTTTCAAAATCCTTTGATCTTTGCCGCTTTTTCGACTTTGACTCGCTCAGTGGAAAAATGTTTCTACATTTTCAGGACCGTCTGGGCATCAACTTTGACCTGATATATGTGGTATTTAAAAATTTGAAAGTAGATGTTTTCAAAAAATACCACTTTTTGACCCACAATTTTGGCGAAGTGAATCTGCTAAAAGTGAGTAAAAATAACATAATCATAAAGTTTGATCTGAGCTGAATCCAATGATATAAAGTTTGCGTGGCTACGACCTATATTGCGTCTACAATGATTTTTCAAGCAATATTCCTTATTTCAGTTGGTTTTTAGCAGTCCTTCATTATGTTGTCACCTTGATTTGCCTGAGCCAGTGTAAACTAGCAAAAGCCCAACTGAAATAAGGGAAATTGTTTGAGAAATCATTGCGGACGCAATATAGGTCGTAGTAACAAAAATTTTATATCGTTGGATTCAGCTCAGATTGAACTTAATGATTATACTATTTTTACTCACTTTTAACAGATTCGCTTTGCCGAAATTTTGGGTCAAAAAGTGATATTTTTCAAAAAATCTTCTTTCAAATTTTGAAATACCACATATATCAGATTAAAGCTGACGCTCAGGCGGTCCTAAAAATCTAATCGAAAAATTTTTTCCCTGAGCGAGTCACGACTAGTAGCCAGTCAAAGTCAAAAACGCGGCAAAGATCAAAGGATTTTGAAAATCGAAAAATTGGAATAACTCACGCAATTTTCAGCCAACAAAATTGAAATTTGGTGAGTGGGACTTTCAGACAAGAAGAAAGTTTTCCTAAAAAATCGTAATAGTGTCATCTACCAATCTTTCTGGAAACATAAAAGCGGCGCCCTTTGAAATTGCACTGGAAATTTCAAAAAATTTTTGACGAAAAGAAGATCTCATCAGTCCGGTTCAGAAAATATATACTTTGTGGTAGCTATCTTGAAGCGCTTTTGGGATATAAAGAAAACAATTTCGCTTTCTACATTTTTTGGTCAGACTTTAGTTCTGCGCATTAGTAAGGAATAATAGAGCTATTATTGTTGTTTAATAGCAGAATAGGGTGGGTGACTTATGCTAAACTTATTTGTATAATCGACAAGTATCACTATCCTTCAGATCCATGCTTTGTTATAAATACGGTAGCAGATCAGCATTTGAACTAAGCCTCACTTTATCTGAAAATTAAACAAAAACGAAAGAAATACAAAAAATAAAATTAGAAATAGGAAGAAGCACAAACATAAGGATTTTAGAACACAAACATTGATGCCAATGGAGGCCATCTGTAACAGGCAAATAAAAAATTGGATTAATTAAAATAGTATCACAAGTAGGCTTCTAAAAGGAGCAATATCGAAGCCGGATTAAGTACTTTTTCAGACAACGTGTTTGATTAAACACAATGGAGTAAAGCTTCTGAGGTGACGCGTAATTGGTACAGGTAGACTGAGAGGGCTGTTAAAAGAAAAAATTAGCTAATACACAATACCTATATGCTGGTTAGTGTTGTGCACCGTCCCTGTCCATGCCGGTGGCCGCAGATGCAGGCCGGCCGGCTGGCCAGTGACAGGCTCGCCGGTCAAATACGGGGGGGCCGACCGGCCACTGACAGTTTCCGCAGCTTATAGCCTTAAACTTGCTAAAAAGCTAACTTATGAAAACTTCGAATATCTTATATTTTTGCTTGTATTTTGGATAGTCAACGAAAAGTGGCACCGACCGGCCGGCCGGCCGTTTAGGGCCAGTACTGGGCCGGTACTGGCTCCGTCGCCGGCCGGCGACGGTGAGGAACTGAAAAATTAGGCCGGTGAACAACACTACCTGTCCAAATTTTGAATTTTCAATTCTATCTGTCAAAACGCACGCACAACAACGAGATTTTTCACCAAGATTTTTTCTGAACTTAGTTGAAAGTGACTAGAACAAAGTCTTTTTACCGTTACTTACGTTGCTGTTCCGAATCGCTCAAGCATGAAAATTTTGACAAAATTCCGACAAAAGTAAAGTATCTTGTAATGTGACTATTCCAGACTGTTGCGTGTTAGTAAACTGAAATCACATCGCAGAAGTTAATTTACATATTCCATCAAAACAACTCCTTTTATTTCAACCAAGGGGGGTGTTGTGAAAAGTATTTCTTTAAAATATGTTGTCGCCGGAAATGAAAGTCCCCCTCCATAAAATTGAAGTTAAAGCTTTTAAATTTTCCCAAATGACAAAAAAATTAAAACAAATAATCTCGGTGCAATTCAAAAAAGCGCCTGCAGGGCCCTCCTATGTACAAAAAACTCTCACTACTAATGAAAGCAGTGCTGAGAATAGGGAGAAAATTTAACGTCGAACATAAGCAGTTCATTTTGTGTCAAAATTGAAAACAGCTATCCCGCCTTTAGGCGAGATAAAACACTTACATGAAAACTATTTACAGAGATATACAAAAACAAAGGAAACCGGACATTTTTATGAAGCGCCTTATATGACAGCATTAGTTTAGCAATGAAGGCAAATTTTTATTTTATCACCTACGTGATGCTGCTATTTAATTTATGCAAATAGTTTAACACGTGAAGTAGCTTAGTGGAATAATTACGAAAGAATTTGCTTTGTAAATTATCTGGCTTATCGCTGGAGATTGTAGAAACATTAAGCATTTCATCCCATACCTGTTTGAGTGCGATCTGATTGACTATTGCCTACATGCATCCCAGTTTCGGCAAAGCGAATCTAGTAACAATGAGTAAAAATAGTATAATCATAAAGGTCAATCTGACCTGAATCCAACGATATCAAGTTTTCGGGGCTACGACATATTGCCTGCCTGCCAGGGTTTGGATGCCGGAGTTGGAACGACGGAAGCGATATTGCTAAGTAATTTTTATTTTTGTAAATGACCATCGAACTATGACACCACAGGCATTGAGCGTGACAAACGTTACTCTGTGTCTATTGTGAATAACAAAATATTCCAACTTAAAATAGTGATAATATAATATTATAATTATCATAAAATAAATATGACCTCTTAATTAATTGTAAGCAGTACAGCTACATTTAACCTCACGCACACGCATAGAGGTAGAATGAATTCTTCGTGTATGCCGGAAGCAAGAACTATGCTGATCCTAAGGATCCACTTTTCTAAAACACCTCACTTCGTTTGACTACAATAGATGAACCCACAATTCTCTGGTTTCAGCTGGCACCAGTCAACCACTTGTCATTAAATAGAAATGGTACTGCAGCAGTACATCCTCCTAATTGTACATTGTGACTATTCGAAATTTTCAAGGAGTTATCTGTCCATGAGGGGAAGCCCTTGTGAATGGAGCCAATTTGTACGTGGTTGGGTTGGGGTTTGGGGTTGGGGTTGGAGCTACGATGTGGTGAAAGTAGCGCAGCCATTTCTACTTTGATAGTAGCCTTGCCTACACCCCGGTGTGGGATATTACCTATTGGGGCACTGATAGCTGTCTGCGCAACAGCGCAGCACTAAAAAGTATTTGTGGTGTTATCTTTATATTTGTAGCGTAAAGTGTATTATATTTTATGAAATTATACAACTTTGAGCTATTTTGACATTTGTTTTATTCATGAATGATAAAGGTGATTTCTTTTTGGGCTAGCTACCCCACTAGCATAAAGTGTATAAAAGGAAGTGTAAGTGTAGGTTTGGGGCAGTTGTAGTGGGAGTCGCATTTGTGGTAGTGGTGCAGTTGGAGTTTGGTCAGAGTTGGGATTGGGCAGGAACGGTGAGTCAGGTTTAGGTGTACGGGAGTGGGTAATGCCCTCCCTAGTGCTCTTTGTATTTTGTCATCGTGTTCCCTCTATATTTCTTTATATTTCGTATGTCTATTCTAGAGTCAGTATGAGTGTTTTGTATTCAATATAGTAAAAGCTAGCGGTTATTTTGTCTAGTAGCTTTAAGGAGCGGTCACTTAGGGCGCATATAGGGTCTATTAGTTCCAGCTTATATCTTCATCTCGTCTTTCTCTCTTTCTCTTATTCTTCTCCTATTTGGCTAAAACCTAACATCACACACTGAACACCTACTTGCAATCATTTCCTGGAGTCCGACACAGTTTATTATAGAGGTTATACACACTATACCTCTCACACCTAGTTCTAGATAGGATCTATCTGCATTTGAGAATATGGACCCAGTTGTTTTGTAAATATTTGCAAACACTTATCTTCCCATTACTTAACTCTTATTCTCTTCGCTAGAGATAGGCCTATTCCTAGTTATAGATACGGGTATATTAGTTGCAGATTGGGCTACCTGTAATTAGAAATAGGGGTATCTGTAACTAGGGATAGGCCTATTCCTAGTTCTAGATGGGATCTATCTGCATTTGAGAATATGGACCCAGTTGTTTTGTAAATATTTGCAAATACTTATCTTCCCATTACTTAACTCTTATTCTCTTCTTTAGTGTTTTCTTCTTTGTCTTCTAGTTCTGGCGAATTAATAGTTTGATTAATATTTACGATTTGAAAATTAAATTGGCTTACAACGTAAATATTAATTAATTAGAATGAACGTTGTATGTACAGTGTTGTCCTGAAATTATAATGTTTTACGCATTATGCATTATCCTTCTTCATAAATTTAACACCAGTTGCAGTCCTATCTTCGTCAGTAAGTTTCCACAGCAAAACATGGCAGGGCAGATAAAAAAATCATGTTACTTATTCCAAATTTTCTGCACTATCATACATCATTATGCTAAAAATGGCAGTTTAAAAAATGAGTAACTATTAGCTTTTCATTTTGACTAGTTTTTCCCGTAGTCCCACACCCCAGTTGTATTCGCGAGGATGGGTAACGTTAGACAAAATGTACTCAGCATCCATAGTCTGCCGTTGAATAATTGCACAGTGCAATAAATATTTTTTTATGGTTAAATATTATTAAATTTTTATGTTAAATATAAATATATTAAACATTTTTAATAAATTTCTACATACTTTTTAGTGCTGCGCTGTTTCGCAGACAGCTATCAGTGCCCCAATAGGTAATATCCCACACCGGTTTATTGCACTGTGCAATTATTCAACGGCAGACTATGGATGCTGAGTACATTTTGTCTAGCGTTGCCCATCCTCGCGAATACAACTGTGGTGTGGGACTACGGGAAAAACTAGTCAAAATGAAAAGCTAATAGTTACTCATTTTTAAACTGCCATCTTTAGCATAATGTGTATGATAGTGAAGAAAATTTGGAATGAGTAACATGATAGTTTCATCTGCCATGTTTTGCTGTGGAAACTTACTGACGAAGATAGGACTGCAACTGGTGTTAAATTTATGAAGAAGGATAATGCATAATGCGTTAAACATTATAATTTCAGGACAACCACAACACTGTACATACAACGTTCATTCTAATTAATTAATATTTCCGTTGTAAGCCAATTTAATTTTCAAATCGTAAATATTAATCAAACTATTAATTCGCCAGAACTAGAAGACAAAGAAGAAAGTCATTAAAGAAGAGAATAAAAGTTAAGTAATGGGAAGATAAGTATTTGCAAATATTTACAAAACAACTGGGTCCGTATTCTCAAATGCAGATAGATCCCATCTAGAACTAGGAATAGGCCTATCCCTAGTTACAGATACCCCTATTTCTATTCACAGGTAGCCATCTGCAACTAAAATACCCGTATCTAGAACTAGGAATAGGCCTATCCCTAGTTACAGATACCCCTATTTCTAATTACAGGTAGCCCAATCTGCAACTAATATACCCGTATCTATAACTAGGAATAGGCCTATCTCTAGCTACAGATACACCTATCCTCTAGTTAATATAAACAGCCCTAGTAGTATTCTAAAAATATGGTAACCATGTGTACAGATAGGCCTGGTCCTAGTTGTAGATAGGGATAGCTTTTTAACAAGTTTTTTAGATATTGAAGATTGTTAAGTTTAAATTACTTTTCATCAAATGGGATGCTTAGAAACTGCTTAAAAACTTTTTATTTTTATCATTGCATTTGTCCTAAAAAGAGTTTTTATTCATTTAAGTTCTCGGTTTAACTTGTATTCTCAAACCTAGTTACAGATAGGCCTACTGCAACTAGGAATAGGGCTATCTTTAGCTAGTACTAGGGGTATCTCTAACTAAGATTAAAGTTTAGCTAACTTTGCTAATGATGAAGATACTTACAATTAGCTGCAGATAGAACTAGCTTTATTACTAGATGCAAATAAGACCCCTAAACCTGGGGCCGTATTCTGAAAATGGTGGCCCTATCTGTAACTAGGTTTTTGGGGTTATCCGCAGCTAATAATAAAGCTGGTTCTATCTGTAGCTAATTGTAAGCTATCTTTATTATTAGTAAAGTTAGCTAAACTTTAGTCCTAGTTAGAAGTGTCCCTAGTACTAGCTACAGATAGCCCTCTTCACCTACCAGCTACCCACCTGTACATGGAGTGTACAGCTTGTTAGGCTAGTGAACAATCCTATACCGCAAATCTGCTCCAATTTCATGAGAGGTCAAAGGAAAGGGAGAGCGCTGCTGAAGATCCTCCTAAGTCAAAAAGTGCTCCAAAGTTTTAACTTAGGAGGCGACATAGAATTACTGTCTTTCAAGTAATTTTCCCGTACAAGGAGTGCAATCCACTCCTATTTTTTTCCAGGTTAAAGGCAGCGCCAGCAAAACTTAGGAGAACTTCTTTTGAAACACTGCTCCATGAGCTCTTTCAAATCTATTCTAGACAGCTCCTAGACATGCTCATATGTACCTCCTAGAAGCATATATAGGAGTAGTTTTGCAAGCAGGCTTGCCTACGAATAAAAAGCGCCTAATAGTCCATATGTATGGTTTTGTTTTGTATGGTTTTGGTTAAAAATCCTTGGCCTAAAAATGGCAAAGAAATTCGCGCTCGATTATTTTTCAATGAAACATTATATAAACCAAAATGTTTCTGAAATAGATATGCTTTACTCAAAAATCGTGCATCTTTACTGGTTTCAAATTCTTACCATTGAAGGCCATGGCTAACAGCAAATTAAAGAATTAATAAATGCAGAAATAACATAAATATGCTAAATATACAAAACGTTATTTACCGAATGCACGAGAAATAACAAAGGGATGAAAATCTTATAAGGAACTTAACGTTATGATAGCGTAACTGTGACAAATGGCAGAATATATCGAAATTGTTAGTATTGTTTACTGATTCTGAAGTATGCAAATTAGTATAGTAAATAAGTTCAGTTCAGGTCAATGCTATCAAGTAAGAATTTGTTTTTTTTAATTCGCTTATCGGAAAAAATTAAACTTTAAAGTCTGATACGAGAAGCAACGATTATATATTTCTGTAGACATGTGTCTTGAACATGCCAATGCATAAATTGATATCCATACCCTTGACCAGAAAACCATCAGGCATTAACTGGGTTTCGAACCCAACAACCGTTCGTTTTCAATACGAACACTTTGCCAAATGAGCCACGGAGGAACTTCAGTAAAAACAGCTCCCTGTCAACCCACTAAGGGGCCTCTCTGAGTAGGTAGTAAGGAAATCCTTTACAAGCAATCATATTTTGGGACTTTACCGCTGCTTGCAATCCGGTTTAATGTTAGTTTATCCCAAATAATCGCGGGCAAGTTAAAAGAGTAGAGTTCAAAATCCAAAAACTCGTTTAACTCAGCAGGTTAGTTAAACTATGCACCATGCACCCCGCAAAAATCACTGTAATTTGATTGGCTATTGTTCCCTTTTAGGTTATTTTGAATATAAAAGATTTCAATCAATCTAAGAACAGAATCCATGGATTTAGAAAACTGAGTTAATCATATTCTACGTCAATCTGAAGACAAAATTTACTCTATCATTGTGTAGAGATTAGGACTAAGTATCTCTGAACAAACGAATTTAAACTAGGAATAAACTTGTAGAAAATATGCTCTACAGCGTGACTCCCGACAATTTAAATTCCTAGAAATTACGAAGATTGCAAGGGTTCCTGAGTGTGTGCAAGTCAGATTCAACTCGACAAATTACCCTGACAAACTACTAAACGACACAGGCGAAAACTAAAAAGTGACGCGAATTTACCTGTTTGGAAACGAATCTACACTTTAATTAACAAAACCAGACTTTCACAAAAGGATACAGAATTTAGCACCAGAACAGAATTTGAATCAAAACAAAAACAATACAAACCTTACGGAAAATTCCAAAGTCGACAATCCCAAATTCAAAGGCGCCCAAAAGATAGGACAGGGTCAATGAAGCATCACAGAACAGAGATTCGACTGTACCCAACTAGACTTTCACCCCAACTAAACGTTGCGCGCCCAAATTTGAGAGAGTGTGTGCATTAGCTAAGTCCGGCCTTGGACCGTACACAACAGTACAATTTTATCTTGACCGTTCAAAAGTTAGCGTTACATTTTGACTAATTTCAATAAAAGAAATGATTGAAATAATTCCACAATTGAAAAATCTAAAGGTATCAGAATTTATTTTACGTTGTGCCGTGCCAGCCCGCAAAAATTATGAGAAAGTTATGCCAGCCAAACTGATAAGACATCTGCAGTCTGATATGTTGTTGGTGCAACTTCTCTAAAGGATGACTGTAGCGTATGTTAAATTTCCGATGATAAACTCATTCCCAAATTTTGGTCAAATCACTGCTGAGATAATGGTTCACGCACATAGAATCTTGCTTCTTAATCAGTTTTGCTAGAATTATAGAATTGTTTGAAGCCAGAACGAAGCTATCAATTAAATCTCAAAACTAATACAAAACATATTTGCTGATCCGGTTCAAACTCAGTTAATGAAGCTAATAAAGAAATAAAAAATATGCAAATTACTAAATAAAAATTAAAGCGGAATAAAAAAAGTAAATTCTAAATATCCAAATCTTACCATGGAAGGCCATCAGAAACAGCAGATAATAAAAGAATGCTTCGAAATATGATGAAAATATACTAAATATACACAGGAAACTTATTTACAGAATAGAAAAAAATAAGAAAATATGAAATTTTCAATAAGAACGTGTTGTCGATAGCGTTAAATCTGACAGTTAAAGTAAATTTTAATTTTAACTATCTTATTAACTGTTATTCAGATGTGCAAATCCATCTAGCAAAAGAATTCAGCTCTATAGAATTACTGGTAATTTCGCCTTCTAAATTCGCTCGCGGTTGGAGATCGCAAATGCACTAGGATATAATGAAAGCTCTAGTCATCTTGCATTTTGATTCAGAAAGTACGTGAAATGACAACGTCCTGCGTCCGGAAAAATCGGGTATCCTTCCGCAGTGGGTTTCGAACCTACAACTAAGCTTCTGCCTTCTGTGCGACCACTTTGCCTATTAACCTGTAGATAACGTACAAGAACATCGAGCTTGTTAGAGTTCAGTCACTTTGTGATTTTACCTACTGAACTCTCATTAGAGACTAAATGCTTTTGTCTAAAGTCATTGATTATGTTAATTTTTACGCTATACTACATTGGTCCGTATATATAAGTAATAATTGACCAAAGTATCAGATTTTTTTCAATGTGTTGCAAAGTTATTCTGGTTCAAAGCAAAAAGACTTGAGACTTTGGATGATCAAAATTTCAAATTCAAGGGGTCGATTCACAAAAAGTACTTAAACGGCTTAACTTAAACGAACTGGTTTTTGTGAAACCGATTTCTACTTAAACGACTTAAACGACTTAACTTAAGTCGTTTAAGTAGACCTCCTTTCACAAAAAACCAGCCACTTAAACGTTAAGTAAAGTGGCGTTTCACAAATACAGGTCTACTTAAACTTTCAGCGACTTAAACTTTAAGCCGTTTAAGTAGAGCTGCTGTCATAAAAACTACTTAGTTTAAGTAGTTTAAGTAGACCGCTTAAATGCAGTTCAAAATCAGTCATTTTTAAGCTCCGTAGGGTCGTTTCACAAAAAACTTAAACTACTTAACTTAAACTACTTAAACTTCTTAAAAAATTCGTTTCATAAATAAATGACTTAAACCACTTAAAATACTTAAACGGCTTAGTGACTTAAACGACTTAACTTAAACGACTTAATTTAAGTAGTTTAAGTAGTTTAAGTCATTTATTTATGAAACGAATTTTTAAGAAGTTTAAGTTAAGCCGTTTAAGTTAAGTCGTTTAAGCCGACTTTTAATGAAACGAATAACATCGAAATGGTAGTTTAAAGGTGCTGGTCCGGTATTTGCAGCAAACTTTGAAAGACTGTAAATTACTCAATTCTTGGAGTTCAACGATAATCCTGATATTACCTTAAAGCTTGGAATGTGCTTGTCACAACTACGTAGAGTACAGCTGGTTTAGTTCAATAGTTCTATTTGGACATGCAATTGCATGAAAACAATTTTGAACATGGGTTTCTCCAAGTGTAGGAAAGCTAAAGAAAAGCGACCAGTTCCAGCTTCGCAAGAAACGTCTTCCCGAGGACTATCTTTTATGAAATTGTTTAACGAGCAAACAAGCTCAATATTCTGAGAAAACTGTTAATTTTGTCTGTTTCTCCAAAATTTTTTAAGTTCTGGCGAATTAAAGCTAATTTCTCAAAAACCCAATTTTTTATGTTTTCGACAATGATATAGCAAATTTGACTAATTTCAACAGCAAATATAGTTTAAAAGATACGAACCAGTTGCTGTTTCGTTTGTGGAGGTACGGTGTGTAACCCCCGTAATAAACTATATCGGACTTCACTGGATGGTTGCAAGTAGGAGTTCAGTGTGTGACATCTAAGCCTAGCCCATTAAGAGAAGAAGCAAGAGTACTATAAGTTAGCGAATATGACTGAAGAGTAATTATCTGTGGCCCTAAGCGACCGTCCCTAGATCTAATAGACTTAAATACCGCTAGACTTTAATAAACCAGACACCAAATACTCGTATCAGTTCTTCAACAAACATGTAAAACTAATACAAAGGTATAGGAGAGCACGATAATAGAATAAACAGAGCAGAGGGGAGGGCGTTACCCACTCCCTATTTCCTAAACTTGGCCCAATCGGTTCCTACCCAATAACAAGTCGAACCCCCAACCTAACTGACACACCGATGACGACTACAACTGCAACTGCGCTAGACCTGCACTTTTTCGCTTATATATACTTTGTGCTACTGGTGTAGCTAACCCAAAAAGAAATCACTTTTATCATTCATAGATGAGACAATTGTCAAAATAGTTCAGAATTGTATAATTTCATACAATAAAATATACTTTACATCACATGTGTGAAGATAGCACAACATATAATTTTCAGTGCTGCGCTGCTGCGCAGCTAACTATCAGTGCCCCAATGGGTAATATCCCACAAAATACCCCCTCTTTTCCGCCGCCGGCCCCCCGCGCGGCGATCAATACGGGTGCCACAGAATGTTAGACAATGGTAAAACTGGGTTACATTAATTTTGGAGCTCCAAGTAGTAATTTTAGAGATAAAACAGACTGTTAGAACTAGCTAAAGTAAAAATGGAGCCAAACGATCCCCATTTGCCTGCGAACTACGCGGCTCACAGACGAGTCCGGACTGACACTTCGGACTTTGACTGGGTAAAATTGTGTCGGCTGTGACCGAAACTAAACACAAAACCAGCTTGGACAGACAAAACAAGCATACGAAACAAACGACTAAACGAAACTATTGACGACTTTTGAGAGACAACTACACACATTTTGGAAAACAATACAACGAGACACCCGTATGGACCCCCACGCGCAAGGCCGAACAGACAGAAAGAACAGAGTACAACGGGGACACTACCCAGTGGGGGCCTCATCCCAACAAATACAAACCCCACGAAGAAAAGGGAAAACCCGACAAAAATTGTATAAAAGATAGCAAATATAATATATCACTAGCGGTTTTATTATGCATAGGGGATAAGATAAAAACAAAAATCAGTAGAAATACGAAAACAAAATTTAAAGGCAAAACAGTAAGGCAGGAGTAACAAATGGCAAAAGATGGCCAACACGTAGTAAATAGCTACCAGAGAAAAGAATCAAAACAACGGAGGGAGCACCTAATCAAAGAAACAAAACTGGGGAACAAATAGACTGGAATCCTCCCTAATTAAACGACATGAATATCAACCCCCCCCCCTGTTTATTATACTTCACAAAACAGGCACAAAAATGGAATGCAAGTGCACAACAAAACATAGCAATGGGGGAAACCAAGCGTCCAAGGCGTGCACAAAACCCACAACTTCATAATGGGAGGATCAGGACAATTCCAGCAGACACCGGGAACAGACCCGACCAGAAGAAAGTTCAGATGGCGAACGTCAACCCAGACAAAGTCAAAGCAAACAGAACCGTTGGCCACAGACGGTTGCACCGGAGAGCCGACTCAAACACGGCCAGACCCATAACAGAAAGTTGGCCAAACCAGCAGAGGCCAAAAAGGGTAACCGGGATACAATCAGGACCCGGCAAGCAGTCAGAGGGCCAGATCAGACCCCACAGAAAAGACAAAGGCCAGAATCAGTGGCCCAACCCAAAGATAGAAAACCCAGGCCCCAGCAGAAAAGCAGAAGACCAGATATCGGTCCAGAATACAGTGGAGGCAAATAGAGCCACCTCCTTAAGCAGTCAAATACAGTTCAAATAGTTGCCACAACAGAAATAGTTCGCCGTCTGAGGCACCGGCCATTGCAGTCTGGGCGAGAGTCCAGGTGGTCCAGAACAGCAACAACATGGTCCAGCTCCCGTTCAGCATCCGTCGTGGGGCACGCCTGGCGCAGCATGGGGGTATGGGGGCCGGTTACAAGAAAACAACCATCACCTAAACACAAACAAAAATTAAAGTAGTAAGCATAAAGCGCAGTAATTAAAGACTCAAAGAAAATGCCATGGAATAAATGCAAAAACAAACAAAATACATCACAAAGCCCCTCAACTGTAGTATGATCGCAGCGGTGTGGGTACCCCGAAGATGACCCAGTTTTAGGTAACAACCTTCGGAGACCCACACCACGGCGAAGACTCGAAAACTGTAAAATACTAGTCAGATGTAGAAAGATAAGAAACAAGGGTCTGGGGGAGACGGGCCACCCCGTGTCCCAGTCTTAGGTCAACAAAGCGACACGCCCACCCCAGAACCCCTTTAACCATAAGGTGAATAAATAGAAATACGCAGAATGTTAAATGTGCCCGAGCAAACACGAAACAAAACAAAAGTCGACAGGTCAGAAGAAAATTTTCCAGAATAAAATTTAATCAAAGAAGGAGACCCCTAAGGTCATCATAGAAGAATTGAATAATCAAGAAAAGATAAGCAAGATTTTTAGAAAATCAACTCGGGCACTAGTAAAATTTTAAGAAAATTTCCATATACACGGGGCTGCAAACAACAACAACAACGCACAACAACGCTCCCTAGACGTTTCCGGCCTCGGCCGCCCTGACCTCCTGTTGGCGGTGGTCCTCTCGCATTATCGTAACCAGGTTTGGCAGATCAGAAAACAGTTCGCTCCGTAAAACCATGTGGAGCTTACCCATCCAATTTTGATGGGGGGCCGCAGAAGTTGGATTAAGGCACGACAAGTGCGCATAATCTTGAGGCCCCATGTGCATGAGCATGGCTTTCGACTTGCCAATGCCCCAGTACACATTGTCAGAGGCTTCGGCAATAAGTCGGACCCCCGTCGAGGCTAGCCATTCACGGTAAGATGGGTAAACTTGGGCCTTCGCCCGAATGACCTCAAGCATGACAAATGCTCGCACATGGATTTTGGGATGTTCCCAGAAACGGCGGAACGGAACTGACCGATCAAACCAGCCCCTGGTATAATGCTTCGACCCTTGCATAGCCTGAAACGGGCAACCCCGTGAGGCCAGATAGCGGGCCGGCTCGGGCAAACAGAACCAATAGTCGGCCTTACGATGATGGTAACCACCCTCAGAAAAACGATGTTCATGCCCATAAGCCTTCAAGTAAGGGCGATGTCCCGGCTCATTAGTTTCCGGAATATAGTGCATATTAGAGGCCACCATCCGTTCCCCAAAGAACGGAACCACTGGGCCATAGTCTTTAGCCTGGTGGCTGCATGGCTTCGTGGGCAAGGGACTCCTCTATAACCGCCTGAACCTTCTTTTCTAAGAATTTCGACTTTTTGGTCCAAGTCTCAATCATTTTACGCATGGTTTGAAACCGAAACAAAGACGGATAGATACAGAAAAACGGGTAAAGCTGGGCGATTGCGGCCACTTTGGCACACGATTCCATCGCAGCTTTCCCAACTAATTCAATCCCTGGAAAAACCAAGACCCCTTCCCGAGCCAAAAGTGGTAACCGCAAGGTAGCCTGCCAAAAGTCAGGACGCTCGGGTTGGATACGAAGTTGATCGTACCCGGGAGGGACGGGGGTGGAAAGTTCGGGATGGCGTAAACTTGAAATAAGTCCGGGATGACTTGAACCCGGACTAAGTTCGGGATGGTCCTCGGACAGAGGTTCAGCAGCTGAACTGGTCCGGTCAAACCCAGGCGCAAGTTGAGCTGCCGAAGAAAACGAAGGAGACTCCAGGAGGGTGGGGTCGACCCCCTTCACCTCCTGAGGCCAACCTTGCCCCCGTACAAGGCCAAAATTAGAAGAATGAGGAGCCAAAAGACTATCTGACTCCTCCCGGAGCCGAAAAACCTGCTGGTCTTCAACCCAAACTTGAACTTCATCTGAAAATGTTACAGAAACAAGAGGTAAACCCAGACTCTGGCCTTCTGCGACAGGAGAGAGATCCTCCCCCTGCAGAAGACACGATTTCAAAACTTTCTCCCCGCTATCTCCCAAGCTCGAATCACTTGTCAGGGGAGGGTCGGGGGGTTCGGGTGGAGCTGTTACCCCTTTTTGTGCAGATTTCGCTTCTGGAAGTTCATCTTGGTCCTCACAAGCATCAATCGGAAGAATTTCGGCCATAGGGCTTTTTACTGCCTTTACCCCCTCTTTTTGGGGTAGGTTCACACCTACCCCCTCTTTTTGGGGTAGACTCAGGGCTACCCCCTCTTTTTGAGGTGGATCCTCCGTTGGCCAAAATGCAAGAGAAAAAACGCTGTCATCTTCAAAAGCTGAGTCAGTGGCCAACTTATACGTGAGAGCTGAAGGAACATGAGGGGGAGGGACACCCAAATTGTCATCGACTGCAAAGACCATATCATTGATATAAGGGTCCTGGGAGACACGAGCTTGAGAGACCACCAAAGGTTTTGAAAAATTTGAACCATCAGAAGCATAATCTACAGTGGGAATCACAGATCCCACCACAGTAGATCGTGAAATTGAAATTGGAGAATTTGTGGGATTAACCAATAAGAATTCGAAAAAATGATCCTGAACTTCTACTACCCCAGCATAGGGCAAAACTTTGTTATCGTCAATACAAGAATCGAACGGCTCAAAAAAATATAGAGGATCAGCAAGGGTAGAGGAGATACGAGCCTTTGCCCATTTCTCCGTGGAAGGAGGAATTTGCACATCAATAGCCAAGACTACAGCAAAAGCCATTGCGTCACCCAAGTCCCATTCGGCCCGAATTTCCTCTGGAGTGAGCATTTTGAGCTTCAACCCATTCATACTGACACGATTTTCAGAAAAGATAATATCCCAACTATAAGCTTTCAAAAAATCAGTCCCGAGCAAAATGTCGCGATAGAACTGCGGAGCTAGATGAAAATGCCACCCAAATTGGATTCCACCCACTTCAAAAGGGATATAAACTTTTCCTTCGATACGTAGTGGAGTATCCCCCGAAGTTCTAGCCCTAATGGCATCTGGGAATTGAACCACGATATCTGCTCCTGCTCTCAAAAGACGATCGAGACCTCCCTGACTGATAATTGAAATAGAGGCACCCGAATCTACAATGGCCATCAAATATTGGCCCTTAATATTGATCATGACTGCCGGTGTATTGTCCCCAGCAGCCAAAACGGCTTCAGTTTGCAAATCAGAAATAGAGTTAGGGACAACCACCAAAGAATGAAGGGGCTTTCCCGGAGCTAACACGCCCCCCGGGGCGGGTCTGGATGGTGGATCGGCCGCACACCCAGACGCGCCCCCACTGGTCCCAGTCCCAGAGGCCGCGTCGACCACCGCACCCTGAGACCGAGACACAGCGAGCCCCGCAGTCTGCTGCCGAGACGTCACAGCCGGTGAGGGAGATTCCCCATTCAGAGAGAGCAGAGGGGGAGGGTCAGAGCCCTACTCCACAGGTTGGACTACCTCGTCGGTTTCAGGCACCGTCACTTCGCAGCCTAAAATATCTTCCCGTTCGAGTTTTTCTGGCCATGCGTCCGCGATAGTGTGACCCAAATCAAAAATTTGTTTCTTCAAAACTTCTGTGAACTTTTTCATATGATTATACGTATGCATGTGGATAGCTGCTAACGTCGTAAAATTTGACTGAATCATAGAAAAAGACTGGACAATCTGGTCGGGAGTCGTATCTACCGGAAAGTCTACCCCAAATACGTGTGGCTCCGAAGGCTGTGGTTCGGTCTCAACATAGCCTATAAGATGGTCAACCCCCTTTTGCTGGGCCGGGGCGCGAAGAGGGGGAGTGCCCCCCTGTGAATTTGCAACAATCTGATCTGATGCTCTAACAAAATTCTGTGCTAACGGTGCCGCCAAAGGTTGCGTGGTAACGCCTCGGACCGAGGGTGCTAGAGCCGGGGCCAAGGGTGCCGGCAGTGCAGGCGCAGCTGTACCAGGTGAGACTGTCTGACCCGTGCCCTGACCCGACGGTGTCTCCCACTGTGGACCATACGCATGTTGACCCGAAGAAGGTTGTGGTGCAGGCAAAGCTAAAGGGACAGGAGCAGGTTGTAAAGCTGGATAAACCGGCTTTTGTGCGCAAAACTGCGGGTAGACTGGTACGTATTGCGTGATCCCAGCTACCTGTTCCCGAGGAAGGGGTCGACCCCTCCAACCTGCCGGGGCCAACTGAGGGTATTTGTCCCAACAATTGTTGGGATCATGGCCCCTCCTGCCACAGTGGAGGCACTTATCCTTGCGCCTATCTTCGAATCTAGGGCGTGCATCCCTCCCATTTTCCCACAACACCTTAAGATCCTGTAATTCTTTACGTAGCTGTTCCAACGGGTCATTAGAGTTCCCGCCCGATTCTGCTCTCTCTGAGGATGCCACATGATAAATTGGGGGGTCATACGACAACGCCTCCCCTGGGGTGGACCGTGGGGTGCGGGCATCAAGTTTATCGATCACCCGCAAGATGTCCTCCATAGACGGTTCTCCATACGCCCCTAAAGGGACGAGCGACGCCGCGTACTTGTCATTTGCCCCGGCATAGACTTGCTGGACACAGTGCTTCTCCCGGTCACCCGGGTCATTCCAGATATCCAGCGCCAACGCTTGCAATTCTGAGATATACTTACGTATATGTTCTCCGGGACGTTGGAGGCGGTTAACAAAAGCTGTATATTTTTGTTGATATGACAGCTGCGGTTTAGGAAACTGAGTTTTCAAGAGTTTCAAAATACTATCGTATGAATCAATCATAGAAAGGCCCGCACGGGAGGCATAAATTTGAGCCTTCCCCGCCAATTTACCGTATAAAAGACGAGGCCACTGATCTTTGTGAATTTGATACGTTTCCACTGCAGATTCAAATTGTGGAAGCCAGTCTTCGACGTAAAGTAATTCTGGGTCAAACCGCGGGACGTCCCGGAGAATTTCTATATACGTACGAAAAAGGCGCGGGTCGTGGCCTGAAACTGAAGCATCTGTGGCCACCATGGTCGCCGGAGTTGGGTGACGGACAGGCGTCGCTCGCTCCTCTTTGTTAGACAAAACCCCCTTTTGACTGACTTGTTGTGCAGAAAAACCCGGGGGGGCATCCCCCCTATCTGGCGGAGGGGGTGGGTCGGCAGCCACTCTTGAATTACCCAATACAAAATCTGATGTTTTGACATTCTGTGGGCTGGTTTCCACCGTCTGATTTGCAGCTGATGCCGCCGGAGCCATAACCGCTTGGTTAGGTCCCGGTACGTACGTATGGGCCGCTGGTTGTAAGGCGACAGCAGTTCCAGCAGCAAATTGTGCCGGTGAATTATATACGTATACTGGATTTCCGTACATATCAACGGCATAATAGCCGGATTGTGCCGTGGACGGCACAGGCTGCACAATCTGAGGTGTATACGTATATAACTGCTGCTGAGCCGGAGATTGTAATTGCGAGGAACCCGGCATAGACGACGGCATTTGGGCCGGTTGTTGGACGTTTTGAACGGCCTGTGCTTGACCAGACGGAGGAGCACGTTGAAACGTACCTTGGGGATGCTGCGCAGACGGTGGACACCAGACGTGCCCTGAATTTTGCCCAAAATTAGGTGATCCCCCTTGAGCACCGTTTGCAAGACTGGGAACCCCCAAAGTGGGTTGCCCCACCTGTCCCAGAGACGACGAGGCCGAACTGCACTCTGGATCTGACGTAAAATTAGACGTACCTTGCGACTGAGACCGGCCATCGGGCGCAAAAGACTCGGGTCGTCCCTGGGGAGGAGGAGTGGGCGCCCCCCGATTCTGAGCATGACCACCCAATCTTCTGTCGGGTTTTTCTGCCATATCTTCCTGGGTCTGGGGAGGGGCCACAGCTGCAGACTTCGCAGGAGTGGGAGGGACTTGCTGATGTTGTAACTGAATCAGGTCATTTTCAGAAGTTTGGTTCGGGATAGGTTCGGGATTGTTTTCCCCCGAACTTCGCTCCCCCGAACTTTTTAATTCTGAGCTTTTCGATCCCAAACTTTCCCCCCCCCCAAAAGTTCTGAAACTGCAACTGGCGCCAAACCAAGATCTTTCCGCCTGAAATCCAAATAATTCTGCATAGCTGACAAAAGTTGCTCATCTTGCGAGTCTGAGTCGTCAATTTCGACAGAATCATCAAAAGCATCAAATTGGGGGCCGGGAGTGAACAATTGCCCCCCCTGAAGCGGATCTGAAGTCTGCAGCAGTTCTGGTCCCCCAGACAGAGATTTTACTGTAGTTTCCTCCCCCGAAACTACTATTTCTGGAGGAATGGCATCAGATAGGACTTGGGGCACCCCGGCTGCGATATTGAAGGACGGGAACCCGCAGACTGCGAAACTTGGGGACGATTAGCTCCGGACTGTGACCGAGTCACTGGCCCCCCAAAAGTTTTACTTAAATGGCCACCATACGGGGCCTCTGAAGAAATAGACGGAGCCGTGGAGGTAGAAACCCCCAACTGGGACTGGGTCCGGCGGGAACTTGTGGGTGGGGGGGGGGGAATCCGGGAGGGTCCCCCACGCCCCCCTGATCCTCTATCCGTGACTGGTTTCGCCTTCGAATTTTGCCCTTCCCATAATTGTGGGGGAATATCGGGAACATAACCTTCCGGTCTCCTGGGGGTCCTCCTTCCAATGCCTGGGGCGGTTCCTCCCGGACTAGTGTTGGGGGAGACACCCCCCCGACCACGGCCCCCCGATTTTGCAATTCCTTGCTTTGAAGCCATGGGAGTCCCTGTATCTAAATCGACCGGTCCGTCAAAGTATGATAAGAGCCCCCAAAGTTGTGCTCTTTGTTTATTTCGCTTATCGTGCTCCCTTTTCTTCTCAGAAAAAGCTAGAACTTTGGACTTTGGAAAAATGGCCATTCAAATGCGCATCCTTTCGTTTAAGTCGTTTAAGCCCGGTAAATCTACGGAGCTTAAAAATGACTGATTTTGAACTGCATTTAAGCGGTCTACTTAAACTACTTAAACTAAGTAGTTTTTATGAAAGCAGCTCTACCTAAACGGTTTAAAGTTTAAGTCGCTGAAAGTTTAAGTAGACCTGTATTTGTGAAACGCCACTTTACTTAACGTTTAAGTGGCTGGTTTTTTTGTGAAAGGAGGTCTACTTAAACGACTTAAGTTATGTCGTTTAAGTCGTTTAAGTAGAAATCGGTCTCACAAAAACCACTTCGTTTAAGTTAAGCCGTTTAAGTACTTTTTGTGAATCGACCCGTAGATTTACCGGGCTTAAACGACTTAAAGAAAGGATGCTCATTTGAATGGCCATTTTAAAAGCTTCATAACTTACGCAATTTTGGGAGTTGAAAAGTCGTTCTTATATCGTTCGAAAGCTCTCAACGAGTACTTTAATTCTACAATAGCGGTACAAGCGTAACTATTTTTTAAAATCCGCTAATACTTCAAATACTAAATTTTTTGTCTAATTTTAGCTTGTATCAGCTTCTAAATGAAAAAGAAGCCTTCTAAATGAACAAAGCAAAGCTTGGTTTGCTTGAAAACGTCGTCCCAATTGAGAACCAATTGTTTTTTACACAATTAACAAGCTGACTTGCATAAGATGATTTTGACTATACTCTAGCGATTGCTCTGGCTCTAGCACACAACAATTTTAGCATGACTATAAATTTTTTGACATTTATAAGTAACAATTACAGGTAGCTTATCGTGGTGATTCCTTTTGGCGACATCAACTTTGAAACATTAGTATTCATTTAATTCTGGGAGCGAGGAAGCCATCTTACATCGAAATGTGGCTGAACATTCTTAACTATACAATGAAATTAATATTAATATTATTAATATTAATTAAGTTAATTTAATTTAATTAAACTAATGATTTTTTGAAGAAGTGAAGTTTGAGATTTTTTACCGGCTAAAGTAATGTTTTGCCGAGACATCTTTTACATCATTCGATACCTCTATCCAGTAGCTGGTGGACCATTTCTTAGTTATTATGAACTCATTTTGTAATGGAGAAATTGGCAAAATGTATGCGTAACCTGGATTTTGCCAACACTTTGTAACTTTGACAAGCTATCACTTTAGCCAAAAAAAGGCTGCGAGAGCAACCCTAACAGATAATTTTATATCCGCAAGTCTCGGGTTTTTGCTGCCATAATACGAATAATTTATGTAAAGGTGTGTCTGTTACTGGCCCACTTAATCATAAGGCCTACTTTTGTTTTATATTAGTGATTTTATTAGTTGCATCAACCTAATTATAGTTAAATACACTGCACAAACGAAACAGCAACTGGTCCGTATCTTTTAAACTATATTTGCTGTTGAAATTAGTCAAATTCGCTATATCATTGTCGAAAACATAAAAAATTGGGTTTTTGAGAAATTAGCTTTAATTCGCCAGAACTTAAAAAATTTTGGAGAAACAGACAAAACTAACAGTTTTCTCAAAATATTGAGCTTGTTTGCTCGTTAAACAATTTCATAAAAGATAGTCCTCGGAAAGACGTTTCTTGCGAAGCTGGAACTGGTCGCTTTTCTTTAGCTTTCCTACACTTGGAGAAACCCATGTTCAAAATTGTTTTCTGCAATTTCATGTCCAAATAGAACTATTGAACTAAACCAGCTGTACTCTACGTACTTGTAACAAGCGCATTCCAAGCTTTAAGGTAATATCAGGATTATCGTTGAACTCCAAGAATTGAGTAATTCACAGTCTTTCAAAGTTTGCTGCAAATACCGGACCAGCACCTTTAAACTACCATTTCGATGTTATTCGTTTCATTAAAAGTCGGCTTAAACGACTTAACTTAAACGGCTTAACTTAAACTTCTTAAAAATTCGTTTCATAAATAAATGACTTAAACTACTTAAACTACTTAAATTAAGTCGTTTAAGTTAAGTCGTTTAAGTCACTAAGCCGTTTAAGTATTTTAAGTGGTTTAAGTCATTTATTTATGAAACGAATTTTTTAAGAAGTTTAAGTAGTTTAAGTTAAGTCGTTTAAGTTAAGTAGTTTAAGTTTTTTGTGAAAGGACCCAAGGACAACATGAGAGAACGTGGCGAGCTTAGGATTGGTCCAGCTGGCTAAGAAATACTGATTAAATTAAAGTTAAATCATTAACATTTGATTAACTTGCAGATATAAGAACTTTGAAGAAAATTTGAAGATGCGAAGGTGTGAGACTTTGAATGCATAATCCGGTGTCGTACTTTAGATTTCAGCTGAATCCCATGAAGCACTTTGGTTAGACAGAGCATTTGCTAGCTACGCAGAAGACAGTGGGTTCTTATACCGCAAGGAGCCCGGTTTGTTTCGGACTCTTATGAGTGGTGTCTGGTGTGCAAATTGTCTTTTATTTTACAATTTGGGTTGGACTAAGCCAATTGCAGTATCTATAAAGTCTGGTTTATGAAGCAGAACAGCTGAAAAACAGAGAAACAGAGATAGAGCAAGCGGTTTCGTTTATTTTTCGCGTTTCCTGATTAGCGAAAGCATAGAGAAACAGAGTAGCTAAAAAATGGGGGTTCTGCATCAGGGATTTGCCTTCAGGACATTTACACAGACATTTGGAGCTCCTCATGGTAATTACCGTTTCGGTCCCCGCCACAGGGCCTCATCAGACGGCTAGGCAACCGTTACGGTTTTTTCTTTTTTTATTTTCTTTATTTTTTACAACATTTTACTGCATAACGTTACAATTACCATATGCAAAACTACAATAACCGTCACTTAAAATGTAACGTTTATCGTCAAAAGCACTAAGGCTAGTCTTATTCTGTATAATGCTGTTAATTTCTCCACCATCGCTTCTTATACTTCTCATCAAATGTTTATGTTGAGACTCGTCAAATAGGGTATCCTTGTACAGCTGATGTCTGATTCTTTTCGATACCACATCTTTCTTAACTCATTTTGCTCTCTTCTTTTCCTTTCCTTCCGTATCCAATATGCTATACATTTTTGACCTCAGCCCAACAAATTCCCAAATTGTTCTTCCCGCCATTTCATCTTTCATCTTTCCCATCACCTTCTTATTTGTGACGTCATGACATTTATGTTCTTTAGGATAATCACTCCCATCAAACAGGTGACCATCCTTTATCATATCTTCATAGATGTCATCTGTCTGGATACAGTAGATTAGGCTATCGGTGTCGGTCATTAATAGGGTAGCGGTGGACCCATATTTGTGTTTCACATACTTGTAGTGAAAACTGTACATGAGCCATTTGGATAGGTCCAATACTGTAAACCCCACGTAGATGGGTTTACATAGCTCCACTGTAGGCCTCTTCATTTTGACAGCCCACAAACTTTCACCAATCACCTTAAATCCACTGTATTCGTTCTTCCTTGTCAGTTTCGTCACTTTCCTTTCATCGATGACAAGCTTAATATCGATGTAGTTGCGCACGTTCTCCATTGTCTTCCCAAACACACTGTTATTGAATAGCTAGAATGGATCCTTTTCAAAATTATCCTTTGCCTTCTTTCTTTGTTCGGTATTGAATAAGATATAAGGAGCCATCCATTTTGACTGAGTAAAGGCTAGAGTTCGATGTATTTTTGTTAGTTTCAATCCCAGCTCTAAATAGAGCTTGAGATTTCGATAGTGCACAATATAGTGCTCTTTCTCATATAAATTGGGGACAAGCTTCCTGACTTTACCACTCTTAATTTTCAGCTTCTCTTTTGCGTCTCGAGAATAGGGAGACAACATTTCATCAGTGATCCCCATTTTTTCAACAGCCAAAGGGTAATCGTTGTGTAATTCATGTAGCGAGTCAGGATACTCCAAGTCCACTTCCAGGATGTAACCAGTAGGAGAATCATCAGGTATAGTTTCAACCTCTATCGGATTATAAATCCATTTAAAGTCTTTCAAAGGCAGCGACTCTGCCATGGTCCACCCATATAAATTATTTGCATCCAAGTAGGTAATCCAAGTCGTCGGTAGAGTTGGGTCATAATCAGGTACTAGTGGATTATTTGCTTTAGCGTATCTATGACTAATCACAGATACACCTCCACGAATCCCCCTTTCGAGAAACGTATACATGTCAGGATCCTGTAATAGTTCCAGCTCTACTCCAGTCATCTTTAAGCAAGCGTCCCAAGAAAATGATGGTGACATAAAATAATGAGCAGGGTCTAATTGATAGTTGTACAGGCAAAAGTATCTAAAATTTTCAAAAACGTCTCCAAGTAAGAAAACATCAGTTTCCAAATATAAATCGTGGTAGTCTCCTAATGTTTTCATTTTGAACTCGGTCCATACGGTCTGAGCGTGCTGATAGTCCTGGTCTGAAATTTCTTCACCAGTTAGAGTACTGGTAAACTGTTCTTTCGGTGGTAGTGTGACTTCATTAAATCTTTGCCAAGAGCCCATATAATCATAGGGGTATACTCCTTTTCTCAAAAGGTAAGGAAGTTGCTGTGGTTTGTAATGGGTGGATGTTAGAGTAAACTTTTCTTCTCCTTTATCTCGTAGGTTTTTCGTGAGTTGAGCCAAGGATGCCGCCATAAACTGATAACTGTCAATAAATTTGATACGCCACCATTTCTTCTTTTTATGTTTAAGATCCAACGAGAATGTGAGGTAGTCATCAAAGCCTTTCGGTATTACTGAGATGTTACTTCCTTTAATGTTCTTCATAGCAACTCCCAGTTTTTGGAGAATGAGATGTCCGTCGTAGCGTCGAAGGTTGTGAAATACCACCACCACATCACGTGATAGTCTATAGCTAAGGTTGCACTCATTATGAGCAGCCCCTCTGTAGCTACCACAAAAATGACAGTGGTCCAACACTCGTTCTTCACCCAACTCATCGCCACATATATTACATTTCCTAGTTCCCCAGTAATGCCACCAATCTTGTTGAGTCATTTGAGGAGGCCTCTGTTGATCGTAGAGCTCCTGATAGTCTCTCCCCCACTTTATAATGGTATCTAGAAACCTCTGCACAGTCTATTCTCCTCTGTAGAAGTCAATTCGACCCAGTTTCTGTGTGTCATAACAACACCCCATCACCTCAGCGATAACATAACCACATGGGATATGTTGTTGATACTTCATAGTATAGGACGTCTGAGGGTTCTGTTCACAGCCAACAATCTTCTCCAAAATGCACTCAAAGTCTCCATATATAATGTATGGTTGTCGCTGCATCTTGTGATAATTTTTGAAGTACAACCACCTTTCTTCTGGCATTTCAATGCATTCCATATCAGGATTTTCACACCGTTCCATATGCTTATCGCGCGTGTCCCTTTTGTTAAACATGCATAGACAGTAATGACACTGGTACTTCTTGTGTTCATACTTGGTTTCTGTATGAAAGAAACGGTCTGGGCCCTTTAACCAGCAATAGTGTTGATTTTTCAATAACAGCAAGCTGATTTTTCGATCAGCCTTCTTCTTTGATATATGCAAAATTGCTAGTTTCTCGTCGTACCCATAAACGTTGATTGATAAATTATTCAATTCTTCAAATCTAGGCACATCTTCCACTTTAACTGGGAAATCGATTCCATCAAAATTGAGTTCTTCAACATAAGATTCATATTTGGAGGTTCTGCAGGCATTCAGTTCTGCTGATTGGGGATAAAGTGCTGCCAAAACACTCCACATAAAGCATTTGTTGTCAGCATTTTTTACATTAACAATAGCCTTCTTGTTTTGTAATTTAGAAGGTAAAGGTAGATAAGAGCATCCGCGGACAGGTTCGTATTTTGACACATGTAAATCCAAATTGTCAATTGATTTGATTACCCATCCACTACCACGTTCCATAAAGTCCTCCACCTTCTTGTTTAAATTTTTGAATGATTGCAATATCATACCAGAAATGTCACGTCCATTAACAATACGATGTACACTGCTATGAAAATAGCAGGTAATAGTCTCGTCAGGATCAGTTACCTTTTCAAATGTAATTCGTAAAATCAAATCAAATTTGAAGCAGTTGAGGTCCTGTAGTATTGTTGATAATGTAACTTTCAAGCTTTTCTTCAACTTCTTATACATTTCCCATAAATCAACCCACAAGTAATCTGATTCCAAAGTAAATGTCTTGACGTTATGATATCGACCATGATATTTGGGAGTAAATACAAATTCGCTGGTAGGCTTAATCTTTTCTTGAGGCTGTGAAAATACTCTAACACAGGAATGTGTTAGTTCATGTTCCTTCAAATTATTTCGACGGGCAAATGATTTTCCACAAGTTTCACAGAGATATAAATAGCTTCTATCGTGTACTTCACGCACATGTCTTAACATATGACATCGCTGTGAAAACAGCTTAGTACAGAGCGAGCACTGAAAACGCGACATGCTTCTAGCTTGCAAGAAACACAAATGACTAACCTTTTTATGTCTTTCGAAACTGAAACTTTTCTTGTCAGCATTGAGTAATATTGCGCAATGTTTGTTGTCATAGCAACAGGATGATCTATCTTTGTAATAAGCCAACTTTTAGGTGTTTGATGACTCATCAACTTCACAATATTGCACAACTTTTGTTGTCATGGCAACGGGATAATCAATCTTTAAAAAACTTCTGTATTATTCAAGATGTTATATAAAGAATTATTCCGAACTGGGATTCGAACCACCACTTGGATTAATCTGGGCTTGAATACAGCGCCTTAGACCACTCGGCCACGCTGACTAGAATATTTCTATCTAAAACAGGTTTATGTAGACTAAAGCAGGAACTAGGAGACTTTAACAGCTTGCCGTATGGAAGTCAATATATGTAAGCAGCCTGCCTTGCTTGCAAGCTTTGAGTTAATAAAAAGCACAGATAAATGAGCAGTAAACGAACAACGAAAGCACAGATAAAGGTTTATATCTGTCACAATGGAGTTTAGAATGGAAAAACAACAACTATTTCAAAGTAAGTGCAGCGTTTATGCTTTGTATGTTCTGCTGGGAACAATTTTTGTTGTTACAATAACAACTTTAATAATAGTGTGCTCACAGACGGGACAATTAAATGAACAAAGTGGAAAGAATTCAACGTTCAATCCAATTACAGTGGAACTGTTACCCGATGGAATGGTTGGAATCAAACAGGATGCAATAAGTCGCATATATCCACTTAAACAATTCCACAAGATTCAAGACTTTTTATGGAAGTGTTTCCATGGGAAAGATTGTCCATTAGCCGAGACTGATAGCTTATTATGTCCCTTCATTGCTGAGAGATTTGACGTTCAGCTTTGTATGGTAGATGAACAACAAGTAATGTTTGCTAGCATTGGACCCATTCATATAACTAGAGAAGATTTGTTAAAGATTTATGAAGTGAAACGATAATACTAACTATTACTGCTGTGTAGGAACCCTGGCTTGCTTGATTGCATAAAATTGCGCAATGATGACTCATCACGAGTCACTGTGACTCTAAGTTAATAAAAAGCCTTTCATTTCATCTTTTGGCTTTGTCGAGTGCGGTCGTGTTTTTAAAATGGCTCTCTTCAAGTGTACTCAGTGTGCGAAGACGTTTTCTGATAAAATTGAAAGGAGACGTCATGTTACAAAGGAACATTCAAAAGCTAAAATATGTTGTGGAGAAGAATTCAAAACGCTACGATCTCTTCAAAAGCACAAAAAGCAATCTCACAAACCAGAGTCGACAACAATCTCTGAGCCTACAAAGAATACTTTGCAAATTAAAGGAGTGGATGGTAAAATGATTACTTTATTCTACTCTGGGTGGCATCCATTCAGTAACTTCTACAGAGCACCTTTCACTATTCAGTGTGTGGTATACCGCAACGTGGAACAATATTACCAAGCTGCAAAAGCTAGGTATTTCAACGATTTTAAAACTTATGATAAGATTATGACTACTTGGTCACCATCCATTGCTAAACAACTGGGAAAATCAGTTGAAGGATATAACGAAGAACGTTGGCTTCAAATTGCAGACAGCGTAATGTCGTTCGCAGTGAAAGAAAAGATACGTCAACACCCTGAAATTGAGAAGCTCTTGAAGGACACTGGAAAGGATATCATCGCAGAAGCAACGAAATATGATTCATATTGGGCTAATGGAATGGATATAAGTGAACCTACCATCAGTGATACATCTCAGTGGGTAGGCAAGAATAAACTCGGTGAAATCCTAATGAAGATTAGAGAAGAAATTGTAAATGAAAAATAACAGTTATAATATTGCGTATTGATTGCGTTATGTGTGATGTTGTGCTTGTGAATTAATAAAAGGATGAAAAAAACTGTAGTGACAGCCGTTAAAGTCACCTGATGAGACCTTTGGCAGGGTTGAAACAGTTATGATTGCTACACCGTTTCTTAAATTTCAACACCCCTTTACCTGTATTGTAGCTGCGCCTACAAAAGCAGGTAAAACAACATTTGTATCTAAACTTATACATTTCTCTAATGAAATGATTACTCCCCCTCCACAGCGGATCCTATGGTGTTATAGTGAATGGCAAGATGCCTATGATAATCTTCCAGAAGTTGAGTTTCATCATGGAATACCCAACTTGGATGAATTAAAAACAGGTAAACCTACGTTAATAGTACTTGATGATTTAATGACTGAAGTACAGAGAAATTCCAAACTTATTGAACTGTTTACTCGAGGATGTCATCATTGGTCGTGTAGCGTGGTCCATATCACTCAAGATATTTTCTATGATAAAAAGAGAACTAGCAGAATAAATGCTCAGTATATAATATTAATGAAGAATCCTGCAGATAAACTAACTCCAATCAATCTGGCTAAGCAAATGTTTCCTGGTAAAGTTGATGGGTTCATGCAAGCGTATAATCATGCTACCCTTAAACCTCATGGCTATCTGCTAATTGACTTGGACCAGAACACTCCAGATGATTTCAGACTACGATCAACGATATTTCCAAACGAGTTTAATGGCATCTATAAACTGAAAAGTACATAAAAACGATTAGAATATATTGAAAATAATCTATTAATCCACTTATTCACTATGGCGAAACGATTTGAAAAACACGTAGACTACCTAAAAGTCCTCTGTAAGTGTAATCTAAAGCAGAGGCGTGGCATTATTGAAAACTCAAATCCAGAGTTAATAAAAACCATATGTGACTGTATTGAAAATGTACTATCTGGCAATGTTATGCTTCCTGAAGAAGATTTACGCCGTTTGAAGCGACACAAGAAAGTCTTACGTCAATTGAGAGATAAACAAAAGAGTATTCAATCTAAAAAGAAGTTAATTGTCCAACAAGGAGGATTCTTACCTGCTTTGCTTGCTCCGTTACTCGGTGTTGTTGGTGGTCTAGTTACTGATCTTGTACTCAAACGATAATGGAATACTCTATACTGGTTCGACCAGATTACTTTGAGCAGCATATGAAAGAAGCTGACTTGGACATGGAAAGAACAATGCGTAAGCGAAAATACCCTAGCGATGTCAAATTGGCACTTTATAGACAAAAGGACTATAGGAGACGTTTGTTAAAAGACAAGGGACAAGAAATTCAAATAAAGCAGCACCAAACCACTCCGCAGCATTCTGAACATGAGCAAATCGATCCCATAATTGCTACGCTACCAAAAAACCTTCAACCAACTGGTGAAAAGCTGATTACGCATTTACGAAGCATCCCAGACTTTAAGGTCAATGAAAGAGGTGAAATTTCATACAAAGGTAGAGAAGCAAAAGATTCTCGAATTGTTGATCTTGTTCATGATTTTGTGAGAAATAGACCAACTAAAAGCCCTGCAATCGGTTGGGAACTTTTGGCAGAAGCTCTGCGTAGCAGTAACGTTCCTCGCGAATTTGTTGGGAATCCTACCAGATGGCAGTACATAAAAGAGCCTGTTACACCAAGAATACCAGCAGCGCAACGAATTGACGCTCTACGTCGAAGACTTCAGACTGGAACTGGTATTGCTCTTAAAAGTTGAAATGGAAGACACTTTAGCCTACTACTATTATACTCCAACAAGTCCTGTGGCATATTCCGGTCCATTAAAACTGTACAACTTTGTCAAATCCAAACACGCAGGAATCACTTTTGCTATAGTCAAAGATTGGTTAAAGAAGCAACACACCTATACCCTACATAAACCTATACGTCGCAATTATTCTAGAAGAAGATACTTTGTAGATGGCGTTGATAAGCTATGGCAAGTTGACCTTGCAGATATGTCAAGAATAGCCGACGACAATGATGGTCATAAGTTCTTGCTGACTTGCATTGATGTATTTTCAAAGTTTGCATGGGTTGTACCAACTAAATCGAAAAGTGGCGGTGATATTTACAAAGCATTTCAACGAATCCTACAGTCTGAAAGGAGTCCTGAAAAGCTTCAGTCTGATAGGGGTAAAGGAATTTCAAAATAGACTATTCCAGCAGCTTCTCAAGGAAAACAATATTCACTACTACACTTGCGACAATCCTGACATTAAATGTAGTATTGTTGAACGGTTCAACCGGACTATTAAGACTAAGCTATGGAAGCATTTTACCAAAACCAGAAACTATAGATATCTAGATGTGTTGCAGCATTTTGTTGATGCTTATAACAACACTAAGCATTCCAGTATTGGAATGAGCCCTACAGAAGCCTCTGATCCTGTAAACCATCATGCAGTTTACCACAAATTGTATGGTAAACAACCGTTTGCAAATGCAAAGCTGCAAGATGGAGATATTGTGAGAATAAGCAAGGCAAAAGGCATTTTTGATAAAGGATATTTACCAAATTGGTCAGAGGAATTGTTTAAAATTGTGAAAACTACAACAAATTCATTTCCTGCAATGTATCACCTTGCTGATTTACAAGACGAACCAGTACAAGCGGATTCTATGAACCTGAATTGCAATCGGTAGTCAAACCTGACAGTTATTGGGTGGAGAAGGTCATAAAAAGACGACGGCGCAGAGGTAAAACAGAATTTCTAGTAAAGTGGCTAGGATATCCAGATAAATTTAACAGCTGGATCAGTGAAGAAGTATGTATTTTTTCCAACTACTACAAAGAAAACCAAAAAATACCCCCACCAATACCCTAAATGATTTTAGAGTAAAGCTACCTCATCGCATAGATTTAGAAGGTGAATGGGAAGTTGCCTTAGTTGAACTTATGTATCCCGTAACGTGGAATACCTTTTCAGAAGACGAAGATTCAGAAATTCAAATATTTTTTAGTCATTGAACATCGAAAAGCAAATCCTTACCATTAAGATATTACGCATCAATTACTGAATTATGTGAAACAATAAATGTTACGCTAGCTACGATGACTAATCGAGAGGGCAATCCCCCTGATATTAAAATAGAATTTGACCAGTATACTCATCGAGTGCACATCATTTTTGCAAGAGAACGAGGCGTATCACTTGACATTGTCGACCTAAAGATGAGTAAGCGGTTACAATACATCTTAGGTTTTAAAAACGGTGAAAGCTTTGATCCTCAAGGGATAATTGAGCGAGAGTCTCCAACTCATTTAAACAAAAAGGAAAAGGTGCTTGTTGCTGGAAGCGAACCGGATATGAAGGCTGGATTTTACTCAATGTATGTATACTGTGATCGTGCGCTCC